>BSBK01008767.1:0-35000 GCA_027943335.1 Chamaecyparis obtusa
ATCTATGTATATATATATATATATTTATATATATATGTATATATGTATATGTATATATATATATACATATATATATCTACATATATATATATATATATATATATATATATATATATATATATATATATATATATATATATATATATATATATATATATATATATATTATATATATATACAGATATATATATACAGATATATATATACAGATATACTATATATATATATATATATATACATATATATATATATACATATATATATACATATATATATATATATATATACATATATATATATATATATATATATATAGATATATATGTGTGTGTATATATATATTTGTGTGTGTATATATATATATATATCTATGTGTGTGTGTGTGTGTCTATATATATATATATATATGTGATAGCTGATAATTTATATTTTTTACAAACATATTCATATATATCTATAAGATACTAATAGTGATATATAGATAGATATATTTTTAAAAATAGTTAATATATAATCATAGTTTTGTTTATGTCATCCTTAACCTAGGTCCCGATCATCTCATTTAGTAGACATAACCAATCTGGCTTTGGTTTTAGAACAGTTTTAGAAACTAATCGTGGTTGATATTTACATCTTAAAATAACCAAGACTAGTAGTTCTGCTAACCCTCAGATTAATCTCCCTTGATCTTTTTGATTCAAGTACTAACCTGGCTAGTGTTGGGCCTTAATTCCTTAGGAGAGTCTGAGGTCATCTTAAATAGGATGGAGATTAACAAGGACTTTACCTTAAAACCAAAAAAATGACTAAAGCCAGAACTATCAAATTAACATGATTGTTGTCTTAGGCTCAGAAGTATAATTTTTTTTTGGTTTAACACATCTCAATCATTATACCAAAGCTCACATCTAGTGTTTCGAGTAAGATAAAGAAACAATAGAGCTGAACAAACAAACCATTATATCCACATTCACCAATTTATAGAACTTTCACTTCTCTAATTTAAAATGCTATTTTTAATATACAATATAATTATTCAAAAATATATAAAAATAAACACTAAAATTTCAATTTATATTCTCAAAAATTTAATTTTATTCCTTCACCAATTCATAACAATATATTAGTAACATTACAAACACATTTTAATTTGATATGCTTTCATGCTCCCTTGAGTTCAGAAGCTTTATTCCTTAAGAAATAAGTTTCCTCTTATAGTGTTTCTCAAAATAGCAGTTGTGGTCCAATGATTCCTTTAATTCACATCATGTAAAAGAAAGGTTTAGAGGTTGTTTTCTTCATCAGGAGGAAAGTGGAGGTTTTAGCATGCTTAAAGTAGGGGGAAAGTCCTATGATGCAATAATTTATGGTTATTATCTGTTGATATACTAGGAATAGTTTTAAATTAATATGACATTTGATTTATATCATGATTATATTCTAACTAGCAGTGAATGAAGGGTAGGGGATCATGTTTTAAAGGTCATTTAACTTTTGATATTGTTTTAAACTTATCTAATAAAAGTGATCAAGTATCAAGAAGAGAGACAAAATGAACAGGTTATAGAAGAAATTTTGGAAGAAGATTATCCATCTTAGCCCATCTTCAGAGAAAATTGCAAAGATGAAAATGTCAAAGTTCCATGGAAGGGGAACACCATTTTTTTGTAATAGGATATGTATTTGTGAACTTGTCCCAATCTAATGATTGAGTCTATAAAAGGGATCTCCTCCTTCTTTATACTTCATGCAAGCTTTGTAAATAGGGTTATACCCTATTTTATATATTCTGGATAGATGTTCGAGGCTAGACTAGAGGTTTTCTTCTCCATTCTTTCCTACCAGTGCTCGCACTGAATGAAGACTCATGTATTTTACTTTCATTATTAATAAAATTAATCATGGCCTTGGTCTTTTACCGATCAAAAATTAAAATAAAATAAAAACCCATTCAATTTCTAATCCAAATTCTAATTCCTAATTTTTTTTATAATTAAAATAATAGAAATTTCTAATTCAAATTTCTAATTTCCAAATTATTATTTTTTAATTAAAAGAATATTTTAAAAGAATGAAATTTCCCATCATTCTTTTAGTTTTATATAGCCATAGGAAGTTTCTAAATATCAAAGAGAATCTGAACCACTCAAGAGGATGAAGCTCAACCACACATTCATTCTAGGATTTCTATATAAACCGACCTCTTAGCTCATTCAAAGGATCCTAAACTTGTTATTTTTATGCGAGATTATATTCACATCTTTAGGTAGTTTATCAATTCTTAGAAATCAACTTGCATGCTTATATAATATATTTTAATTTCTAGATTAATCAAATAATCATGTTAGCTTCAATGTTCGATTCATTATTTTCTTAGATTAATGCATCTATTGTAACAAGATTTAGATTTTTTAATACATTTTTACATCTCAATCCACCATGAATCTTTTGTTATGGAGTTTTCTAGTCACTGGTCTCATAATGGTAACTAATAGCATATCTACATAGATCATAACTACTTCATATAGGAAGAAATAGATCATTTATAGGTAGTTCTTTGATTAGTTAGAGTAAATATCTATTAAGGTGTTGTAGTTAACTTTGCCACATTTAACATGTAATCTTTGCACCCACTATGGGATAAGACTCCTTGCGATATATCCATTTCTAATCTTATCTTTGTGACCTATTTATCCTTGATAACTTAACCAAAAATGAAAAAAGACATCTTATCCTAAGCTCCTCACAATATGTCATGATCGCTAATGACCTGTATAAGAGAGGCTTAGATGGTAATTTTATTAGGTGCTTAGAATGAAGAGTTTGAACCTACGTTAATCAAAGTCCATGAGGTTGTGTGTCAATCCCATTCAAATTGTCTTGTGTTACCTTGGAAACAACTAAGAGTTGATTACTAGTGGCTGACTATTGAAAAAGATGCTACTAAATTTTCTAATTCATGCAAATGATGTCAATTACATGGAAATTTGATACATGCTTCAACTAGGGAACTTCTACCCTTTATCACTCATTTTCCCTTTCAATAGTGGGAATTTGACCTTGTCAGTTATACATATCCTAAATCCTCAATTGGACACAAGTACATCATTTAAACCACAAAGTACTTCATGAAGTGAGCTAAAGCAGTTGAGTAAATCAAGGTGACTAGAAAATAGGGGTCTATGTTCATTCTTAATTACATCATTTGTAGAAAAGGGATCCCCTCCTTGATTGTAACTGACAATGGAGGTCAATTTTAGAATAACAGTATGGATGAGATCTATGATAGATTAAAAATCAAACAACATCATTCCTCTATCTACTACCCTCAAGGTAATGGATAGGATGAAGCATTAAACAAAACCATTCTCAAGATCTTGCATAGAATAGTGGATAAATCAAGATGTGACTATTATCTACAACTTAATCCATCCTTGTGGGCTCACAGAACAGGCATCAGAACACTAGCACATGAGCTACTCCTTTTTCCTTGGTGTATGGGGCAAAAGAAATGTTTCTAGTCAAGGCAGACATACCTTCCATATGAGTTTATTTGATGGGACTAGTAATTGATGAAGACTACAAAATATCAAGAGTCCAAGAGCTCAAATTATTAGATAAACATACACAAGCCATGTTTGATCACCTTCGATTGTATCAAAAGATAATTTCAAGAGGATATAATAAAAAGATTCTCCATATAGAATTTCAAGTTGGTGAACTGTTATTGAGAGAAACTCCTAAAAATTAGTAGAACCATGAACAAATTTGGAAATTTGAACCCAACTAGTTGGGCCCCTACATCAACACAACATCTTTTGGTTTGGGTTCTTATCATTTCTCAAATACTAAAGGAGAACAACTCCTAGATCCAATCAATGCAATTCATCTGAAGAAATTCTATAGCTAACATTATCAAATCAACAATTTTATATAGAGAAAAAGTCTTGAAAATTTTCTAAAAATTGGAAAATATCCTAAAAAATAATCATCTTGGTGAAAACCTAGTAAACAAGAGCTTTGATCCATTAGCCAAAAAAAAATTGAAAAAATGAAAAAAAGTGCCATGGTGAAAACCTAGTAAATAGGTCCCTCAGTAGCAAAAATAGAATATATGTCAAGTGATCAAAACCTAGTAAATAGGTGTCACTTGTAAACCAAGTGCTTCATCTATCAACACATAACTTGGCTATCACACCTGCATAGACTTCATTCTTGTTTTATAGATCATATAAATCTTAAGTCACTTTCATGAAAAATTAGCTATTCCATGCAACACTGCCATGGATTGGAATTGATCTTATCTTTGTCCTAGGACATTCAAGTCTTATTAAGGGGTAGTTTCCTATCATGATAGTCAATGAGATCATCATCCCAAAATGAATCAAAGTTAGTTTTCCAGAAACCTCTAAAAGTTTCATCAATGACACACAAGGGTATTCCTCAACACCCCTCAAATGTGAAGACATCAACAAAAAATATTTCTCAACACTTATTGGATAAACTTAAATCAAAATCCAAACAAACAAATGACATATATGAACCATCAAACAATATTTCTTAACACTACACACTTCAACAAGCTATAATATGTTACACATAGAAAACACAAACAACACTCAAAAAATTCTTGAATTGATGTTGGTCACATCTCTAAATTACAACTCGACATTGTCCAAACAACTAGAGAAGTAATAAACGTTGTGAATTTTCTTTGGCATATTGTTTGTTATCATTTTATTTAGTGATTATCCCTTTCTACATAACTTTAGGATGTCTAAATAATTAGAGGTACATGAAGTGGGGGCCAAATAATTTTTCTTTGAATTCTTCTTATCAGTGTGCTTCTGATGATCCTAAACTATCCAATAAATTGGGTATCTATATGTTAAGAGCCTCCATCTTGATTGGAATGCTTCACATACCTTGACTCATTTTATATGGACACTAAGGTGAGGTCGGAACTATATCCTTATCTATTATATTGTTTGTATAAGCAAGATCACACTCATGGTTATCTCAGCTCTAAATGCCTTAATGCTAGTGTAAACTTGCAATATCAACTAGAAATGAAGCTTGAGTCCTCTTACCTTTAAATGTCTCAATGCTTAAATCTATTTTCAATATTTCATCTGATATAGGTTGAATATTCATATTATCATAGTCTAAGTGGCACCATTGAGGATTATATTAATCGTGATGTCCCATAATGTTCATTGATGATAAATTGGCTAAATAGATCATTGACTAAATTCCTAGTTTTGCATTCATATTAGGCTTGCATGTAGTTTGAATGGTAACTTCAAATGAGCTAAGATAATCCTAATCTTGAAAACCTAGAGTTTGTAATTATTCATCACCTCATTAGTCCACTATGAACATCATCCTTGACCTGATTAAATCATCAGATTATGCTCAATCTATTTTTGGGATTAAAATCCAAATCTGACATTAAATTTCAAGTCAAAATATGGTCAAAATTGCTGAAAATAACCTTACAATTGCTCATAATTTTTCCCCAATCATTTGTAATCCTATCTGAATCAAATTGACTCAATTTGACATCAATTATACTATAAATTCAATGATTTTCATCAATCAAGTCAACTCAAAGCATTGTTATCCTTACTAGATTTTGATTTTGATCTTGAAGGGGTAGTAATACTACATCATAAATCAAATAAACTATGTTCAAAATTAAAAGTTCAAGAAAGATCACATCACTAGGGGCATTTCAAGTCCATCAAGAACCACATCAAGTTGAGACTCTTTGATCTTTCCACATGAGTGATTTCATCACACCACATCAATCTAATACTATTTGCAAAATTAGTCTCTTAGCAATAATCGGTTTCACCACACTTCATCAAGATAGTTATTCGATCAAATCAATCTATTGGTTTAAGAGTCATTTTGACATTAATAAATTTCATTACTTCACATCAAATTTGTTTTTTTTCTTCATCAAATTGAATAGGCATTCAAATTCATTGCATCACATCAATTTGAATAGTCTAAGTTGGTATAATCGGTTCTTGTTCAATCAAGTTATGAATCAATGTCTTGGTCTACTATTTTATCAATCTTAATCCAAGCAATTTTAGAATCAATGTCTTGGTCTATTTTTTATTAATCTTCATCCAATCAAGCTCAGAGTGAGAATGATCGGTTCTTGTCCAATCAAGTTTAGAATTGATATCTTTTTGGATCTTTAGTGAGTCTATTCCCAATCAAGCTCAGAATCAGTATGATCGATTCTTGTTCAATCAAGTTCATAATCAATATCTCTTTGGATCTTCAACTAGTCTCTATCCAATCAAGTTCAAAACTAATAACTAAGAATATCTATCAATTTTTATTCAATCAAGTTCCAAATTGATCTCTTGTAATCAAGAATGATTTCAACCAACCCACATCAATTTATTCCCAGATCTAACATCAGAAGTTATTTGAATCGATGCACTTCTTGCACATACATTCAAAGAGGGGCAAATGTAATCATCTAAAAATTGTCTAGCTAACTAGGTGCCCCTAATTTCAATTGATTAAATCAAATAATATGCTAGACATAATTATGTAAATAATTAAATCAATTGACTTGCATAATTAAATCAATCATCAACTAATTAATGCATAGAGCATAAAGGTTAATTTAAATCAATTCAAATCAAATCAAGTAATTAAAATGTATCTAAATAATTTTAATTAATAAAATTACCCATTCAATTTCATGTGCACAAATTTCATGTGATTCTTAGACTATTGTGTCTGTCAAACAACATTGGAATACTAAAAATATTGATGCAAAAGGGAATGATCATGCAACCAGGTGTAACTTACTAAAGAGGAAGGTGTCAAGGCTCTTGTTGGGTAAATACTCATAAATGATCAACTTTTTATCTCTCTCAGTGAAACATCTCAATAGTTTCACAATGTTTCAATGTTGGACATGGGCCACAAGTTTCACCTCATTCATAAATTTTTCATTACCTTGTGTGGACATAACAAAAAAAATTGACGATAATTTCCATTATGTCCTTTGTTCTTCCTTAAAACATGAAAATAAAAGTGAAACTCTTGTCTCTTTAAACATATTTCCTAATCCATGGAAACACTATTTCTTCATGGAAAAGATATAGAATAGAGGTTCAACTTGTATATGACACCAAAGCCACCTTCTCCAAGCTTTAAATTTTTATGAAAATTTCCATTGGTTTCTATTAGTTCTTCCATGTTGAAGTTAAAACGTTGCTCCTATTGAAATAACCACAACTTTGTACAATCAGAAACATGGGTAAGATAGATGATCAAATGTAACACTTAAAAACAAATAGAAAAATAAAATAAGAGACACGATTAATGGTAAAAGAAAAATCAGGTGTCACCTTTTTGGCTAACTTATCAGCACAGCTGAATTTTAGTATTTCTACGTAAAAATTAATTTTGGTCAAACATATATGGTCTAGCTAGATTCATTCTAGCTAAGTTAGATAAGTGCTTTAACTTTTCCAATTGGAAATATCTATTAAATGCATGTTTTATACCACTTTGGTTCCAATTACCATTAAAATAAAATTATTTCAGAAAAGTGGCATTTCAACAACTCTTAATATTTTATTTTGTAGAGATTAGAGTCAAGAATATCCTTATATGAGGATATTTTCATGGTGCACTAGTGGAGAGATTTCTCTTCAAGAATATATATTTCTTTTTTTGATTGGGATAGATTTGTTATGAAAATATGCTCCGAGATGAAAACGGTCGATTTTAGTGAGTTAGAATTTGAATTGTTATAAAAGAGAAAATATAGGTCAGAAACAAATTTTTATTTCTTCATGCACTAGCTATATATGTCATCTATGATATATTTTGAAATTAGGTGAAAAAATATTTATTTACATATAATTTTTTGGTGGGAACTAGACCCCCAATTTTCAATATTTTTCAACAACTAAAAAATCATCTTTAAAAATTAAAAAAACATGTCAATTCTTATTCAATTTTTTATAAAAAAATATTAATCATAAAATTCATCCATTTTATCACATTTAATTATTTTACATCATCTTCAAATTCCAAACATAAATGTCATTTTTATACTATTGAAGTTGAACAACTTTGATTTTGTTAGCCTTTTCCTTTGTAAAAGGGTGACAACTTATTGTACTTTTACCCTTAAAAATATAATGAGCACCTTAATTATGTGTAGCTTGAGTTGCTAGTCCCTCAAAAATGGAAGATTTGATGTTTTTCTCATAGCAATTAAAAAAATAACATTAGAAGCATTCCTCTCACAAACCCCCGTATTAGAGGTAGTGTTTTTGAGGATTTCTCTAGATGGAAAATATTTATTGTCATATAATGAAATCAAAGAGATCATGACCCATCACTAGTCTACCCAATCAAAGTCTAGCAAACATGTTTAATTGAATAATTGTAGAAAAGAATTACATGTGCAGATTAACCACTTGATATTTTGTGGTGCAGTGATGATAGTGAGGGTGATGACAATGATGATTCTAAGTCTAGTATTGGCAAATAAAAGGATTTTATCTCATATCTTGTAAAATATTGTAGCTATAGCTGCATAGATCTAGCTAGGAATTGAAAAATAATGCTTGTAAAAATAAAAATACAAAGAAAATAGAGTTTCACAAAATAAATTTTAATTGATCACATTGGTCTCAAATACAAGAATTACAATGAATATATAAAGAAGAGAGCATAAATTATGCAATAAATGCATGAAATTCTTAAAGAGAAAGATAGAGTTAAAGAAAAGAACTCCTTAGCTTAACATGCAACTAAATCATTATAGCCTGATTAACATGTGTTAGCAATCTCACCGTAAATAACAAATAATTGCACTATAAATAACTCTAGATTAAAAGTTGTGCTAACACCCCCCTTAAGTCTAACTAATGAGAGGAATAAATTAATAGAACAAAAGAGAAAAGAGGGAAAACCTAGTGGGAACAAATCCCCCCCTCAAAGTATACACTAACATAGATGCAACTATTGAAAAAGGGAAAACCTAGTGGAAACAAAAGAAACATCCTCTCAAACACAAGAAAATTATGGCCAACTGTCAAATAATAGCTTCCATAGTGATGTATGAAGAACCTCCTCTCAAACCAAGATGATGATCATGATCTAATTTCATGAGTGCTCCCAATGATACCACTTGAACATTAACTGGATGGAAAACAAAGGAAAAACATATGTCAATAAAAAATAAAGAAGATAATAATTTTCATAGGGGTCACTAAACAATGAATAGATGGAAACTAAATGGAAAAAATATATCAGTAAATGATGCAAATGACACATGAATCTATATGAGCAACCCTAACAACACTACTCATCCATGCAAGAACAAATTTTTAGTTGAAAATATAGGTGCCACTTGTCTATAAAACTAATCAACTATGGAACCAAATAAGCATCAACACAAACAATAGAAAACCCCTCCATAATGGTGAAAATAGAGACATGATAGGTCCAGTAACATGGTGTAACTAAAGATAAAATGAAGGCAAGACCCATGTGAAGAGAGCATGACCTTGGCCTATTTGTAATGCAAAATTTCGTTTAACCTATATTTTCATAAGTGTTAGATACAAGATTCTACTTGTAGGCTGAAGCAAAATCTTTAGTTTCCATTCAAAATAGGTGAATGGCATGAGAATGAAAAAATTTAAAAAATTTATTCTTGAAAGCTCTAATCTTCAATACTAGTAAACAAACACTTACATTTATTTTCCTAGCAAGCTTAGCTTTGATACCATGTAGAATTTCATAGCTATAGATCCATAGATCAAGCTAGGAATTGAAAAATAATACTTGTAGAAATATAAATACAAAAAAAATAGAATTACATGAAATAAAATCCAATTGATCACATTGGTCTTCAAATACAAGAATTACAATAAACATATAAAGGAGAGAGAAGAAATTATGCAATAAATATATGAAATTCCTAAAAATAAAGATGGATTTAAAACAAGACCTCCTAGTTTCCTTAACATGCAACTAAATCATTACAACCTGATTAAGATGGGATTGCAGTCTCACCATAAAGAACAAACAATTACATAGTAGATAACTCCTGATTAAAAGTTGCACTAACATAGCTCACCGTATAGCTTGTTGACAGAGCCCGGGCTCCTTTTTTTGATGAACAACACTTCTCCAAATTTTTTTGTGCTCAAGACAAACATGTAGTGAAATTATTGATGGATAAATCTCTCCAACACTAGACTAGACCATACACCTCTTGAATCCTTTCAAGAAAGTGCATTAACATACCCTATCATTGCATCTTTCATTAGTGATACATAGGTCATACACTTTTCAAGGGGCCATAATCTAATGTAAAGATGTCCACAATCTAGTCAATGACTAGGCATTAGATCGGAAATATTCCACACTTTTCCAAAGGGTACAATAATTGTAATAGCTCTGGTGAACTATGAAGCCAAATTATTTCTCTGGCTGTAACCATTAGATTACTAAGACTGCTCATCTTCCTGATGCTAAGATGTTGTGATGCCAAACATAATCTTTCTTCAATGCATGAAAACAATGATAAAATTTTGTGAGAGTTTGTTGTATATGATATGACTGTATTTTTAAGAAAAGAGAGATGCCCCTTCTTGTAGAGTAGATGTAGTCCATATTGGATGAACCACTGTAAAATATTTTGTGTTTGTGTCTATTATGTCTTCGATATGTTGATCTAATTTTTTTCATTTCAATTCTACATTTAAATATTTACAATTGGTATCAGAGCCATTTTTGCTTGAGTAGGGATGGATGAAGAAGATGATGACGCTGATTTTGTTATTGATGAATTTCTTAAAAATTTGGATTCGGCTGAAGAGGAGGATGTCGAATCAAGTGAGGATGAAGTTGAGGAAGTTGTGAGGTTGAATGAAGAGAACTTCCTACTCATAGACCAACTATTATGTATGGACTAGATGTTGGAGGTTTTGTGTCATATAATGAATTTTAAAAATGCCAACTAAGAGTAGGAGTTATTTGAATAGGCTCGGTTTCAAGAAGATGAAAATGATGGGAAGGGCCATTGGATCTTGATAGAGGACTCTTTCCTCATAAAATATGTCTTGTTGATAGAGAAGTTTCCCCTTGGTGGAAAGAAACCACAAGATGATTCAGGGTTCCTGGGAACTGGAGATTTCAGCAACGCGACAATTACAAAGCTCAAGGAGGCCAGAGAGAGCCCTTGGCTCAAGGATGTGCCTAATCTAGAAGCCTTTGGCAAGTCTGAGAATGAGGTCTTTGATGATTTATTATTGTAGATTGCAGAAATAGAGGCAGAGTGGAGTGTATTGACTATAGGCTCCTCTCCCATGCTTTCAAACGTTAGAGTTGGGTGTCATAGTGGTGGTTCATGATTAGTACAGATAGAAAGTTCTATTTCTCAAAGAAGTGACTCAAGGGCAAGGGAGAAAGAGTATGTTGGAGAATTACTAGTAGAGAACAAATTAAAGCCAACGCTTGAGGGGCACAAAATGTCACCCTTTATGATTGTTGAAGTGGATGGTGAGTAGGGAGATGATCCCGGTCATACGATAGACATTTCTTACTCATGGTAGTATATAAATGGCCCAAAATATGGAGGGAAGTTTGGCTATAACCCACAGTTTATGGGGTAGTATGGTAATTATCCAGAGTAGTTTAATAGTGGCCTAGATGCGGTTAATTTGTCCAACATTGTTCCTTGGATTGCAATGGTGGGAGCTTCCACCATGGATCAGAACTTTCTTGGGGATGTGATGAAGGGTTCTCCCCTTAATACCACAAACACATAATAGAAATAGAGAAACAACAACAATTTGCAAGAATAAAAAATGGGCTTCTTATTATCTCCACAAATGTGGAATTACAAATTTTAGAATTACAATATGCAAAGTCACATGGGCATTCCCCTTACAATATTATGTAGGACAAAGCCTCGAATCATTACCTAGATCTACCTAGAACTTCCCTAGACAACACTATGGGCCTTCTTTATATAGGCAATTTCCACTACTCGAGAAGGTTCTAGAAATTTAGCCCTTAGGGCCGACCAAACTTAGAATTATTTTATTTTTTATTTTATTCATCAAAGTTGGCTAAAACAACTTTAGAAACCCAAACACAAATTTTGAAGGAAAATTACTTTTTGTCATTTCAGGTGGCCTAACTTTCAGGGACTATAAGTCATTCGGGGACTCTAAAGCCTTCAAAACTAAGTTCAAAGTTTCTATACCCTCCTACCAATACCAAAATTTTTTGATATCTTCAAAACTAAACTTGATCTAGAAATGAAACTTTATTGACGGGCTGATATGACTAAGATGAACCTCCACATGTGAAATCATAACATTCTGAGATCGTATAACCAACTTAATAAAAATAGAAAGTTTCCATAAATAGTAGCTTTGCACAAGATAGCCCTTATTGAAAAGGAAACAAAAATATATTTGGGTGATGCAAGATTGCTCTTACACCCAGGATGCTCCTGCATCAGACACCTGGGGTAATTTGAGAAGTGATCCTGTCACATCTCAGGTGTGAAGAGGAAAACCAAGATGGTCAATCTCCTCCCTTGTTAGCCATGATGAATCTTTAACATGTCATCCTTTCCATTTAATGAGATATTATTCATATGTCCTATTCCTTGTGCTTCTACCAATATGACTATCCAGTATATCCTCAATCCCTTTGGTATCTCAACTAGTTGTTGGAATACTCCACCGTGCTGTTATGATCTCATCTTCAACACCTCCTTCATGATACTCTGTCAAATCTGAAATGTTAAACACTGGTGAAATATTTATCTCAGTAGGAAATTATACTTCATATGCATTTCCTAAATCATGCTTCTTTAGTATCTTACATGGCCCAAACTTCTTTATTTTCAGCTTGTTGTATGTACCAACTAGAAATTGCTCCTTCCACAAATGAACCATGACTTCATCTCCAACCTAAAATTTCTTATGCCTCCTTTTCTCATCTACCTTAGTCTTATACTGCACATTCATCTTGGTAATGTGCTTCCTCACCTCCTCATGGATGTTCTTCAAATGTTCTACAAAATCTTCAACTTTAGCACTACTTATTTCCCCTTTATCTATCTTTCTCAACATAGATGCATTTCTTGGACTACTTCCATATACAATCTAGAATGGTAATTTACCAGTGCTCCTGTTGAAAAAATTATTGTATTCAAATTCTACCTGTGGTAAAATCAAATCCCATCCTGTTGGCTTGTCTCTAACCAAACATCTCAGCAAATTTCCCAAACTTCTATTCACCACCTATGTTTGTCAATTAGTCCGTGGATGATGCGATGAACTAAACTTAAAATATGTCTTCAACTTCTTCCACAATGAACACCAGAAATATCCAACAAACTTAGTGTCTTGATTTGAAAATATGGTCTTTGGCAAACCATGTAGTCTCACTACTTCTCTGAAAAATAATTCTGCTACATGAACAACATCATTAGTATTCTTGTAGGGAATGAAATGTGCCATCTTCAAAAATCTATCAACCACCACAAAATATGAATCATGTCCCTGCTGAGTCCTTGATAAAACAAGAACAATGTCCATACTGATATCCTCCCAAGGCTTCTTTGGTACAAATAATGGATGATACAACCCTATATTCTACTTCACTTTTTTCACCATCTAACATATTCTACAAATTTGTACAAACTTCTTCACATCTTGTTGCAACTGTGGCCAATAATAATTATCACTTACCAAAGCAATGGTTTTATCATGACAAAAATATCTAGCCAATCCTCCGCTATGCTTCTCCTTGATGAGATTCTCCCTCATAGAACTTCGTGGAATGCACAACTGAGTCCCTTTGAATAGCATATCATCTTGAATGATAAAATCCAACCACTTCATTCTCTCTAGAATAATAGGTTCTTTACAAGCATTCCAAGCTTCTCCAAAATTAGGATCCTCTGGATACAAATTCTTGAGTTCCTTGAACCCAACCACCTTAATATGCATCTATGTTAGCAATAGTTGCCTTATTCTAAGAGCATCTCCAACTCTATTAGACTTTCCACTTCTACATTTTGAAACAAATGTATAACGCTGCAAAAACTCAACCCATTTCAAATGTCTTAGATTCAAATTTTCTTGACTATTCAAATATTGCAAAGCTTGATGATCAGTATAAAAAACAAACTCCTTAGGAAGCAGATAGTGTCTCCACTTCTTTAATCCCTGAACTATAGCATAAAATTCATGATCATAAACATAATATTTTCTTTTGGCATCATTTAACTTCTCACTGAAATAAGCAACAATTTTACCTTCTTGGCTCATAATAGATCCTATTGTGGTACCACTAGCATCACAGTCTACTTGAAACACCTTATTAAAATCTAGAAGTGCTAAAATAGGTTATTTTGTAACTTTCTATTTCAATAGTTTAAAACTCTTATCTACCCCATTAGTCCACTTGAACTCTTTTCTATCCGCTCTCATTGTTTCAGTCAAGGGTCCACAAATACTGCTAAAGTTTTTGATAAACTTTCTATAAAAGCTATCCAAAACATGAAAAGATCTTACCTTAGTAGAACTCCTTGGATTAGGCCATTCAAGCACAGCCTACACTTTCTTTGGGTCCATTTTTAGACCTTCTGCTGAAACTACAAATCCCAAATACACTAACTCTTTCTTCACAAAACTACACTTCTTCAAATTAATCAACAATTTCTCTTCCCTTAGCTTCTCAAACACCATAAAAATATGCATCATATGCTCCTCCAATGTCTTAATAAAGATCAAAATATCATCTAGGTAAACAATGACAAACTTACCTAGAAACTCTTTCAGAACCTCATTCATGAGCCGCATGAAAGTGCTCGGTGCATTGGTTAGCCCAAAAGGCATGTCTAACCACACATACAATCCTTTCTTTGTCTTGAAGGAATTATTCCATTCATCTCATTCTCTAATCTGAATTTGATGATATCCACTCTTCAGAACTATCTTTGAGAAATACGCAGCTCTACTCAAACAGTCCAAAATATCATCCATTTGTGGCAATAGAAACCTGTACATGATTGTGATCTTGTTTATTGCTCTAGAATTTGTACACATCCTCCATTCTCCATT
This sequence comes from Chamaecyparis obtusa, assembly GCA_027943335.1. NCBI lineage: Eukaryota > Viridiplantae > Streptophyta > Pinopsida > Cupressales > Cupressaceae > Chamaecyparis > Chamaecyparis obtusa. Next base: position 15,153 of record BSBK01008767.1, read on the forward strand.
CTTCTTTGGTGCTAATATTACTAGTACACCACATGGACTTAGGCTCTCCCGAATCAACCCCTTCTGCAATAACTCATGTACTTGTCTATTCAACTCCTCACTTTCTACTAGTGTCATTCTGCGAACTAGCTCCTGGAATCAAGTCCATCTGATAAATGATCTTACTTACTAGTGGTAATCCATTAGGAACATTATCAGATACAATATCCTGAAACTCATTCAACAAATATGCAACCTCTACATGCACATCTTCTACTTCCTCTTTACTAGCTTTTGGAATTAAAGAAAAACACACATGCTCATGCCTCATACCATCTAAAAATTTTCTTCCATCAACAAAAGTTATTATTACACTACCACATACCTTTTATTTTGTGTCATTCAATGGCTTTATCTTATGTCACACTCCATCCTTTGTCAAAGAATAGGTATTCACATGACCATCATGTACAACACACCTATCAAACTACCATGGTCTACCATGTTAGTCCATTTTCTTGTCACAGCAAAAATCCTTTGAAAATGGCCTATTCCCTACAAGTGTTTTGTAAAGTTGTCCTACCATGCTTGCAGTCATAGTTTTATGTGTGATGAAAGTTCATAGTGTTTCATGATGTGTGCCCTTAGCCCCTGGTAGTTTATTGTATCACCTTGCTCCAGTCCAAATTGCACGTGTTGAATTGCAAAACCCAGAAAGATATTCAAATTCTAAGGTCTACAGGAAAATATTTTTAAAATCTGCCACAGTGTCGAAAACCCATAGTGTTTTTTAAAATCCATGATTTTTTCAAGATTTTTGGCCTACATGAAAACCCTCGATGTTTTCACATCCTTGTTTACCCTTGTGTTAATATCAAAAACCTTGTGTGTTTTCGATCTTTCACTGAAAACTCTGTGTGTTTTCGACCTCACATTTATCCCTTTTGTTGGCACTCCTTGTTCCTCCATCTTAATTGCGCGAGTGTGATGGATGGTGGGTCCAGGTCTGTAGGCTCTTCCTGATTGGTTACCGCATGGCCGCATGTCAGACTTTTCTGACATGCGATCATGTGATCGCTTGCCACTTCTCTGCGTGGGTCCCAGTTCTTCGCAGTTGCTTGGTGTAGTTAATGTTCAGACAAGATCTATGGTTGTCACTTGTTTGCATGGAAAATTTGCATGAGGTTTATTTCTCACACTTTTGTGACAACCGTCTGATCCTCTAAAAGGTAAAGCTTCTTCTGGTTGGTCTGAGGTGGTGATGTGGCAGCCTGGGGTTAGCTGTTGCATGATTGCATGTCAGAGTTTTCTAACATGCGATCATGCGACCGATTGACACGTGTCCCTGGGGCTCGGTGGTAGGTGGTGATGGGGCATCTTCCAGATGCTGAGGTGGTAGTGTTCTATTGGATACAGCATAGAGATGTGGCCATCTTATGGCCTTGTCACATGATCACAAGGGCCATTTCCACAGCATGCGATCATGTGACAAACCCCTTGGTGTTAACTTCATGCGGTGGTTGTTATGCTAGCGGTTAAGGTTCATAGGTTGTCACATGTTCACGTAGCCCGTCTCCATGCTAAGCGATCATGCGACAAGGTGCCACGTGTGCTGGGGCCCATTTGTAGTTGTTTGGTGGTCCCGTTGGCAGGTGGTGTTGTGGAAATCTCTGGTTGGTTCAAGCTGGCAGGATGATAGATTTGAACGCAGGCCCAGGTTAGGGTATCTCAGTGGTGACATGACAACCGATAGGATACATGTTAGCGGCTTGTCACATGTTCACATGAGCCAATTTTTTGGCTTGCAAACATGTGACAAACCCTTTTGTGGCAGCGGCAGCGTCAGTAGTTATGAAGAAGGTAATGGGAAGTGGTATGTTGCATGTTTGTATAGCCCATTTTTGGGCTATGTGATCATGCGACAACTATTTGGCATCACCGTTATGGAGTTAACCCAAGGTGTTTGGATGGGTTAAAAACCCAAGCCCACGAAATGCATGGTAACCGTTGCTTTTCAATTTCAAATCTTTGAGAACGTTTCCTACGACTAGAAAGGACTGAAATTGATGACAAAAAGGGCCAGAGTTGGTAAAACTGATTTTCTCCACTGCTCCAGTGTGGTCCAGGGTGCCATGAGTGTTTGCAGGGATGTTTTGTTGTGTGGTGAGGGAAAAATTTTGTTGCTCGAGGCTTTTTGCAAAAGTTTTAAATTTTGGTTCTGATTGGTTGGGGGGTTGAAATCTTAACCCTGGTTACCCATAGCTTGTTGCATCCTACTGGTTTAGGATTCCAAGGTAACCAGTGGTATAAATAGTTAAAATTTTGACTTTGTAGATGTTCCAGCTTAGAGTTCCTTTCTGGTTCCATGAAAGGTCCTGTCCTGCAGATTTATTTTTTTCTCTACATATAGAGTGTTCTTCTTTCCTTACTGGTTCTGAGAATACAATGCATATTGTAAGTGATTTGTCTTATGTGTGAGAAGTTAATATATTTTTACTGTTACCAAGCTATCTCCATTTGAGCTTTGAATTCATTGATCATACATTAAGGGTGTTTGATTTATCTTCTTGTATTGCCTATGTGTTTGCAAGTGGAGTTGTCTTCGCAGAGATAACTGGTTCAGGGTTAGTGTTCATGTATGTATGGGCTGAAATATCAAGGATAGGTCATACTTGTCTTCCAGTGGATGCTGGTTAATGTATTGTCTATTCATAGGTTTCTTCTAAGGGGAGGGTCAAAATCCTTTGATGGGTAATAACATATCTGAATACACAGGTGGGAACTAAGTTGAGGTTTGGTCATGGTGTGTGATTGATGTTAGGCATTGACACATTGAATATATGTTGTTTCTTATTTCTTAGCTATCATTTGCAATAGGGTATTTGACTTTGTGGCCCATTGGATAAGGCACTGGTCTATGAGAGACTTAGGGCATCTCAGGGGTCCTTTCAATCCATTCAAATCATTTCCCTTCAGCTCCACCCTTTCCCTTTCTTGTTGTTAGGATAGGTCTCTAGCTTTCAGTCTCTTTCCATGCAAGTAGGGCTATTGCATGAGATTTTCTATCATTAGGGTACAGGATACCTATAGGAGATTGATTGCTATTCCACATTAATCTATTTGCAGGCCTTTGGTTTGTCATGAGGTGTCTTGAATGTGCAGATAAGGCAATACCCACTTGAGTGAATGTGGAGCTCAAAGTGTAGAAGGATCTTTCTTTGATCCTTGTTAGTTGGCCCTTTTTCCTATCAGATTTGGAGTGTTGAGTGAATGTGACACTAGCCCTATCAATCCTAATGCCAAGCTGACCTTTGAGGAAAAATAACACCAACATACCCAACAACATATGACATACATCCATAGATATGATATCACATACTACCTCATCATGGTATCCGTAAATCTTGAACTCCATTAGGCATTGTTCATTGACCATGACCTTGTGGTCATCCTGGACCCAAGCAATCCAGTATGGATGTGGGTATTTCTATCTCTTGAGCTTCAACTATGTGACCATCTCTTCTAACACCAAATTTTTTGTGCTTTCACTATCAATAATCACATCACAACATTTAACCTCACATTTGCATCTAGTGTGAAACATGCTCCTTCTTTTCTCAGGTTCATTCTCACGACTCAGTAGGACTCTTTTGTTAATCAATGTTTCTCCTTTTTCAACATCTTCAAAATGTGATGATCTACCATCTTCATCTACATGTGCAACTCTAGTCTGGCCTATAGTTCTCCTATCTATCCTTCTTTGGCATTGAGGACATTCAAATGCACTATGACCCTCTTCTCCATAGTGAAAACATGTTTCATAAAAGCCACCTCTTCCAGATCCTTGTCCTCTTCTTCTTCCTCTATGATCTCTATTATTCTGATCATGAAAATGATTGGAAGTGTTTCCTCTCTGATTTTGACTGCTACTAGCTTCAGCCTTCTTTTTTGGATCTTCATTTCAGCCACCATAAGATCATCCACTAGATCATCCACCATGACCTCTTCCATTTTGTCTACTCTCGAACTTCTTGTTCAGCTTTTCTTTTACTTTTAGGGAAAACTGGTATGCCTCTTTAATATTTTTCATTCGAACCAAATTCATCTCCTCTTGAATGCTCAGCCTCAACACATTAAGTTAACATACAACTTTCTCCTTATCAACTTCCACATGGCCTATTCTGATGAGGATTTGATAGAACTCCTTCATATACTCTGAATAGATCTTCTTGCTTTCTTCAAACTTTGCATTTTCTTCAATAGGCCAAGCTCATAATCAATAGGAATGAACTGTCACTTCAATTTATCCACCATCCAATCCCATCTTGTGATTTAATCCTTTCCTCTTCTATTTCGCTCCAACTAAATTTCTTGCCACTAGATCTTCACATTACCCTTTAGTCTGGCCTTCATAAACTTGACCCAATCAAGATCCTCAACATATTCATACTCAAAATATTCTTCTAATTCATTGATCCATTCAATCAACTCCTCTAGGTTAAGGTTTCCTAAGAATGTAGGAACCTCAATCTTAAGTCTTTTCCCAATCTTGGAAATGGCCCAAAAAAGTCTTTCTTCCTCCTGATTCAGAATTTTGCCTTCTTCTTGATTAGAATTTCCTTCTCCCTTGGCTTCATCTTCTCTTTCATCTCTGACATTAAGATTCATTCCTCTATGAATCTCTTCTTACAATGCTCACACTTATCTCTAGAGCATTCTAACTTCAGGCATCACAACACCAACTCTTCCGCCACGTTCCCTTCATGAAGACATTTTTGCACTACTTGTTGGAACCCTAACCGTGGTCTTGGTGAAAACTACCTCACAATCAATGATCTATTTACACACTCAAGGGAACTCTAACTTTGATACCACTTGATGAAGGGTTCTCCCCTTAATACCATAAAAACATAACAGAAAAAGAGAAACAACAACAATTTGCAAGAATAGAAAATGGGATTCTTATTATCTCCACAAATGTGGAATTAAAAATTTTAGAATTACAATATGCAAAGCCACATGGGCATTCCCCTTAAAATATTTTTTAGGACAAAGCCTCAAATCATTACCCAGATCTACCCAGCACTGCCCTAGACAACACTACGGGCCTTCTTTATATAGGCAATTTCCACCACCCGAGAAGGTTCTAGAAATTTAGCCCTTAGGGCTGACCAAACTTAGAATTATTTTATTTTTCATTTTATTACATCAAAGTCAGCTCAAAAAAACTTTAGAAACCCAAACAAAAATTTTGAAGGAAAATTATTTTCTACCATTTTAGGTGGCCCAACTTTCGGAGACCATAAGTCATCACCCATTGACCTGATTGACTATTATGACCCCATTTCGGAAAGGGCACGAGGAGTGCTATAGTACCTGACTAGTGCAAGCTCTAGTCAACCAAATTTTTGACCTCATCTAGGCCTCTAAAGCCTTCAAAATTGAGTTCAAAGTTTCTGTACCCTCCTACCAATACCAAAAAATTTCAATATCTTCAAAACTAGACTTGATCTAGCAATGAAACTTTACTGGCAGGCTGATATGACTAAGATGAACCTCCACATGTGAAATCAGAATATTCAAAGATCGTATGAAAAACTTACTAAAACTAGCAAGTTTCTGTAAATAGTTGCTTTGCACAAGATAGCCCTTATTGAAAAGAAAACAAAAATATTTTTGGGTGATGCAAGATTTCTCTTACACCTAGGATGCTCCTGCATCAGGATTTTGTGCTTGAGGAAAAGGTATCATTTATATACCAGAGCTCAACAAAAAAAGAAGATGTTGATAAGGTACCAAATAAGAGTGAACCGATGGAGTTTGTTGTGCAATAGAGCAATAATGAGCATACCAAATGTGAAGATAAACAAGTTATACAATGTTTGAATATGGAAAATCTTGAGCTACTAACTAAGAATGGAGGCCTTGAAAATGAGCACAAGAAAATAAATGAATCAACTGATAGACCTATAGTTGTGCAGGAGGTTAGAAGAGTGAACAAAAAATAGAGGCCTGAAGGGGCTAGAAAAGATATTAAAATAGGAGACATTCCTATGAATCAACTAGATGATGAAAAATCTGTAGAAGTGCAAAAAAATATGGAATTTAAGAAGGTTGAGGAAGTAAGTTTGAAGGCATCTAAGCTTGGTGAAGAAATTAAAAACCTCTCTGAAATGAACATTGTTGACGATGTTCATGTTTCAAGCCTTGATAAATAATTGAAAAAGTTGGAGTCAACACCGTGTATTTCTGATTTGGAGGAGGCATTTTCTCTGACAAACTCTAAACTTGAGAAGGTTTTAGTAGGGAATATTGATGGGCCAGCCATGAAGGGTAGTTTTTTCTATGGAGAGAAGGAAAGAATTAGGCAAAATCTTACATTGGGAAGCCCATCTATTGGAGCTGATGGGAAGACACTTGTGGGGGCAACAATTAGGAAAATAGACTCTAATAAGGAAAGGATTCTTCTTCTTGCAGATGTTGGTGTGAATGCCATTATTTTGAATATGCTTAGGGGTAGTAGGTTTATTGTTTTTGATTTTAAGATAGTTGTAAGTTTTGTGAAGTCTGATTTTATTTGGAGACAATTAATTTGGTGTGTGCTAGAGTAGATTCTTACAATGTTGAGATCTTCTCAGGCCTACTTTGTTCTCTATGATCAATAAGCTCCAAGTGGGAATATCTATGTGCATCTCTTATAGTAGAAATGATTAGACTTCAAGTGGGAGATTGTAATGGTTCTATTTTGTAAAGGTTTTGGTGAACTGTGAAGCCAAATCATTTCTCTGGCTGTAACCATTAGATTCCTAAGATTGCTCATCTTCCAGATGCTAAGATGCTACGATGCCAAACATAGTCTTTTTTCAATGCATGAAAATAGTAATAAAAGTCTGTGAGAGTTTTTTGTATATGAGATGACTTTATTTTTAATAAAAGAGAGATGCTCTTTGATGTAGGAGCATCCTGGGTGTAAGAGAAATCTTGCATCACCCAAAAATATTTATGTTTTTGTATTCAATAAGGGCTATCTTGTGCAGAGTTTCTATTTATGGAAACTTGCTATTTTTAGTAAGTTGGTCTTACGATCTTAGAATGTTCTAATTTTACATATGGAGGTTCATCTCAGTCATATCAGCCTCCCAGCAAAGATTCATGGCTAGATCAGGTCTTGTTTTGAAGATATTGAAGATTTTCGATATTGGCAGCAGGGTACAGAAACTTCAAACTTAATTTTGAAGGCTTTAGAGGCCCCAGATGAGGTTGAAAATTTGAGTGATGGGCACTTTGCACTAGGGCTCTTTGCACTGGTCAAGCCTGTAGAGCGCTTCATGGTGTTTCCAGAATGGGGTTATAATAGCCAATCGGGTCAACGGGTGATGACTTATGGTGTTCAGAAGTTGGGTCACCTGAAATGGAAGAAAATAATTTTTCTTCAAAATTTTTGTTTGGGTTTCAAAACTCATTTTGAGCCGACTTTGATGTAATAAATTTTAAAATAAAATAATTCTAAGTTTGGTCGGCCCTAAGGGCTAAATTTCTAGAACCTTCTCGGGCGGTGGAAATTGCCTATATAAAGAAGGCCCGTAGTGTTGTCTAGGGTAGTTCTGGGTAGTAGATCTGGGTATTGATTCGAGGCTTTGTCCTATAGAATATTGTAAGGGAATGCCCGTGTGGCTTTGCATATTGTAATTCTGAAAGTTTGTAATTCCACATTTGTGGAGATAATAAGAAGCCAATTTTCTATTCTTGCATATTATTGTTGTTGTTTTTCTATTTCTGTTATGTGTTTGTGGTATTAAGGGGAGCACCTTTCATCAAGTGGTATCAGAGCAGGAGTTCTTGAGTGTGTAAATAGATCTCTAACTGTGAGGTAGTTTGCACCAGGACCGTGGTTAGGGTTTCAGTGCGCATCGTGAAAATACCTCCATGAAGAGAACATGGTGGAAGAGCTGGTGTTGTGACACCTAAGGTTAGAGAGCTGCAGAGACAAGTGTGAGCATTGCAAGAAGAGATTTACAAAGGAATGAATCTTAATGTCAGAGATAAAAGTGAGGATGAAGCCGAAGAGGAATATCAAGAAGGAGAAGCTAAAATTGTGAACTAGGAGGAAGAAAGACTTTTTCGAGCTATTTCCAAGATTGGGAAAAGACCTAAGATTGAGGTTCCTACATTTTTTGAAAATCTTAACATAGAGGAATTGATCGACTGGATCAATGAATGTGAGGAATATTTTGAGTATGAAGATGTTGAGGATCCTGATAGGGTCAAATTTTTGAAGGCCAGATTGAAAGGTCATGCGAAGATCTGGTGGCAAGAAATTCAATTGGAGTGAAATAGAAGAGGGAAAGATAAAATCACAATATGGGATCGGATGGTGGATAAATTGAAGTGACAGTTCATAAGTGTTGATTATGAGCTTGACCTACTAAAGAAAATGCAAAGTTTGAAGCAAGCAGGAAGATCTATTTAGGAGTATACAGAGGAGTTCTATCGACTCCTCATCAGAAAAGGCCATGCAGAAGCTGATAAAGAGAAAGTTGCCCGATACCTTAATGAGTTAAGGCCAAGCATTCAGAAGGAGTTGAATCTGGTTCGAATGAACAGTATTGAGGAGGCATACTAGTTTTCTTTAAAAGTAGAGGAAAAGCTGAACAAGAAGTTTGAGAGCAGACAAAATGGAAGAGGTCATGGTGGAAGATCTGGTGGATGGTCATATGGTGGCTGAAATGAAGATCTGAAAAAGAAGGATGAGGCCAGTAGCAGTCAGAATCAGAGAGGAAATAATTTCAATCATTTCCAAGATCAGAGTAATAGAGATCAGAGAGGAAGAGGAAGTGGACAAGGATCTGGAAGAGGAAGCTTCCATGGAACATGTTTTCACTATGGAGAAGAAGGTCATAGGGCATTTGAATGTCCTCAGTGCCAAGGCAGAACAGATAGGAGAAATGAAGGCCAGGCCAGAGTTGCACATGTAGATGAAGATGCTAGATCATCAAATTCTAAAGATGCTAAAAGAGGAGAAACGCTAATTAACAGAAGAGTCTTGTTGAGTGGTGAGAATGAACCTGAACAAAGGAGGAGCCTGTTTCACACTAGATGCAAGTGTGAGGGTAAATGCTGTGATGTGATTATCGATAGTGGAAGCACTGACAATTTAGTGTCAGAAGAGATGGTGACAAAGTTGAAGCTCAAGAGACAGAAACACCCACATCCATATCAGATTGCCTAGGTGTAGGATGACCACAAGGTCATGGTTAGTGAACAGTGCCTGGTAAAGTTCAAGATCGGCAGGTACCAAGATGAGGTACTATGTGATATCATCTATATGGATGCATGTCATATGTTGTTGGGTAGACCATGGCAGTTTGACAAATGTGTTGTACATGATAGTCATGTGAATACCTATTCCCTGACAAAGGATGGAGTGTGACATAAGCTAAAGCCATTGAAGGGACCGAAGAAAAGGTATGTGGTAATGCAAGAATAACATTTGTTGATGGAAGAAAATTCTTAGATGGTATGAGGCATGAGCATGTGTGTTTTTCTTTAGTTCCAAAAGTTGGTAAAGAAGAAGTAGAGGATGTACTTGTAGAGGTTGTAGATTTGTTGAATGAGTTTCAGGATATTGTTTCTGATAATTTACCTGATGGATTACCATCGGTAATGAAGATCAGTCATTAGATGGATTTGATTTCAGGAGCCAATTTTTCAAACAAGGTAGCACACAGAATGACACCAGCAGAAAGTGAAGAGTTGAATAGACAAGTACATGAGTTATTGCAGAAGGGGTTGATTCGAGAGAGTTTGAGTCCCTATGCTATACCAGTGGTATTAGCACTAAAGAAGAATGGAGAGTGGAGGATGTGTACAGATTCTAGAGCAATAAACAAGATCACAATAAAGTATAGGTTTCCATTGCCATGAATGGATGATATTATGGATTGTTTGAGTGGAGCTGTGTATTTCTCAAAGATAGATCTGAAGAGTGGATATCACCAGATTCGACTCAGAGAAGGAGATGAATGGAAGACTTCCTTCAAGACAAAAGAAGGAATGTATGAGTGGTTAGTCATGCCTTTTGGGCTAACCAATGCACTGAGCACTTTCATGCGGCTCATGAACGAGGTTCTGAAAGAATTTCTGGGTAAGTTTGTCATTGTTTACCTAGATGATATTTTGATTTTTAACAAGAAATTGGAGGAACATATGATGCATATTCGTATGGTGTTTGAGAAATTGAGAGATGAGAAATTGTTGATTAATTTGAAGAAGTGCAGTTTTGTGAAGAAAGAGTTAGTGTATTTGGGATTTGTAGTTTCAGCAGAAGGTCTAAAAATGGACCTAGAGAAGGTACAGGCTATCCTTTAATGACCTACTTCAAGGAGTGCTACTGAGGTAAGATCTTTTCATGGTTTGGCTAGCTTTTATAAAAATTTTATCATAAATTTTAGCAGTATTTGTGGACCCTTGACTGAAACAATGAGAGGGGATAGAAAAGAGTTTAAGTGGATTAATGGGGTAGAAAATAGTTTTCAATTGTTGAAACAAAAAGTTATAGAACAACCTGTTTTAGCACTTCCAGATTTTAATAAGGTGTTTCAAGTAGATTGTGATGCTAGTGGTACTACAATAGGATCTATTATGAGTTAAGAAGGTAAACCTGTTGCTTATTTTAGTGAGAAATTAAATGATGCCAAGAGAATATATTCTATTTATGATCAAGAATTTTATGCTATAGTTCAAGAATTGAAAAAGTGGAGGCACTATCTACTTCCTAAGGAGTTTGTTTTGTATACTGATCATCAAGCTTTGCAATATTTGAATAGTCAAGGAAAGTTGAATCAGAGGCATTTGAAATGGGTTGAGTTTTTGCAGAGTTATACATTTGTTTTGAAACACAAAAGTGGAAAGTCTAATAGGGTTGCAGATGCTCTTAGTAGAAGGAAACTATTGCTGACAGAGATGCAGATTGAGGTGGTTGGGTTCAAAGAACTCAAGAATTTGTATCCAGAGGATCCTGATTTTGGTGAAGCTTGGAAAGCTTGTATAGAACCTGTTACTAGACAGGACGAAATGGCTGGATTTTATCATCCAAGATGATATGCTATTCAGAGGGAGTCAGTTGTGCAATCCACAAAGTTCTATGAGGGAGAATCTCATCAAAGAGAAGCATAGTGGAGGATTGGCTAGACATTTTGGTCATGATAAAACCCTTGCTTTGGTTGGTGAGAATTATTATTGGCCACAGTTGCAGCAAGATGTGAAGAAGTTTGTACAAAGTTGCAGAGTATGTCAGATGGCGAAAGGAGTGAAGAAAAATACAGGGTTGTATCAGCCATTACCTGTACCAGAGAAGCCTTGGGAGGATATCAGTATGGACTTTGTTCTTGGTTTACCGAGGACACAGTGGGGACATGATTCAATTTTTATAGTAGTTGACAGATTTTTGAAGATGGCACATTTCATTCCCTGCAAGAAGACTAATGATGCTATTCATGTAGCATAATTGTTTTTCAGAGAAGTGGTGAGACTACATGGTTTGCCAAAGACCATAGTTTCAGATCGAGATACTAAGTTTGTTGGATATTTCTGGTGGACATTGTGGAAGAAGTTAAAGATAGATTTGAAGTTCAGTTCATCACATCATCCGCAGACTGATGGACAGATATAGGTGGTGAATAGAAGTTTGGAAAATCTACTGAGATGTTTGGTTGGAGATAAGCCAATAGGATGGGATTTGATTTTACCATAGGCAGAATTTGCATACAATAATTCTGTCAATAGGAGCACTGGTAAATCATTATTCCAGATTGTATGTGGAAGTAGTCCAAGAAATGCATCTGAATTGTGAAAGATAGATAAAGGAGAAATAAGTAGTGCTGAAGCTGAGGATTTTGTAGAACATTTGAAGAACATCCATGAGGAGGTGAGGAAGCATATTACCAAGATGAATGCGCAGTATAAGGCTAAGACATATGAGAAAAGGAGGCATAAAGAATTTCAGGTTGGGGATGAAGTCATGGTTCATTTGCGAAAGGAGCGATTTCTGATCGGTACATATAACAAGTTGAAAATGAAGAAGTTTGGGCCATGTAAGATATTGAAGAAGCATGATTCATGAAATGCATATGAGGTAGAATTGCCTAGTGAGCTAAATATTTCACCAGTGTTTAACATTTTAGATTTGACAGAGTATCACGAAGGAGGTGTTGAAGATGAGGTTGCAGCAGCACAGTGGAGTATTCCAACAACTAGTTCAGATATCAAGGAGATTGAAGACATACTGGACAGTCGTGTTGGAAGAAGCACAAGGAACAGGACATATGAAGAGTATTTGGTCAAATGGAAAGGACGACCCATTGAAGATTCATCATGGCTAACAAAGGAGGAGGTTAACCATCTTGGTTTTCCTCTACACACCTGAGTCGTGATAGGGTCACTTCTCAAATTACCCCGGGTGTCTGATGCAGGAGCATCCTGGGTGTAAGAGCAATCTTGCATCACCCAAAAATATTTATGTTTTTGTATTCAATAAGGGCTATCTTGTGCAAAGTTTCTATTTATGGAACTTGCTATTTTTAGTAAGTTGGTCTTACGATCTCATAATGTTCTAATTTTACATATGGAGGTTCATCTTAGTCATATCAGCCTGCCAGCAAAGTTTCATGGCTAGATCAGGTCTAGTTTTGAAGATATTGAAGATTTTTGGTATTGGCAGCAGGGTACAGAAACTTCGAACTCAGTTTTAAAGGCTTTAGAGGTGCCAGATGAGGTTGAAAATTTGGGTGACGGGCAATTTGTGTAGGTCAAGCCTGTAGAGCACTTCATGACGTTTCCAGAATGGGGTTATAATAGCCAATCGGGTCAACGGGTGATGACTTATGGTCTTCGGAAGTTGGGTCACCTGAAATGGCAAAAAATAATTTTTCTTCAAAATTTTTGTTTGGGTTTCAAAACTCATTTTGAGTGGACTTTGATGTAATAAATTGTAAAATAAAATAATTCTAAGTTTGGTCAGCCCTAAGGGCTAAATTTCTAGAACCTTCTCGGGCGGTGGAAATTGCCTATATAAAGAAGGCCCATAGTGTTATCTAGGGTAGTTCTGGGGAGCAGATCTGGGTATTGATTCGAGGCTTTGTCCTATAGAATATTGTAAGGGAATGCACGTGTGGCTTTGCATATTGTAATTCTAAAAGTTTGTAATTCCACATTTGTGGAGATAATAAGAAGCCAATTTTCTGTTCTTGCATATTATTGTTGTTGTTTCTCTATTTCTGTTATGTGTTTGTGGTATTAAGGGGAGCACCCTTTATCACTCTTGGTTGTAGAGTGGATGTATTCCATATTGGATGAACCACTATAAAATCTTTTATGTCTATGTCTATTCCGTCTTCGATATGTTTATCTCAATTTTTTCATTTTAATTCTACATTTAAATCTCTATAAAAATAAACCAAGATAAAGAAAATCAAATTTGTTATTGAAAATATTATATTGGATCCAATGGCCCTCGCAAGATGCGCAAAGGTTTATTGCTAGCCCTTGTGGAATATTTTTCCCTTGTCTAAATGCAATAATTGTTGTAGTGTAAATTTGACTTGTACATGGTAAACAAGGTTAGGTGGAAGAATACCTTTCGCAACTTTTTCTCTCTTCTTGGAAGTTTCTTTTAGATTTTAGCATTTTCTTAGCGCATGAAATCAGATAATATTTAAAAATTTTGAATTTAAATATTTACTCAAAATTATATAAAGAAGAATTCAATTTAAATATTTTTTAGTTTAAAGAATACAAATTGATCAAAAGTAAGGAAACTTTTATTTATTTAAAAGATTTCAAGCAATTTTGTTGTCGCACAATCATGCAAATTACTTCAATAAATAGAAGTCATACAAAAAGAAAAGGGAGATGACCTAATATATGAGTACTTTCTAATAGTTGTGATAGGAGTTGTTCATTTAATACTCACACTTGTTAATTTAATATCTTTTCTCATTGATTTAATATCCAATTTATTTTAACAACATTGTACTGAAAGCTGTGATTTTAAAGTTGTTATTGTTATGATGACTAGCTATAATTGAGTGAAATGTACCATTAAGTGCAAAAAAAACAAATGATGTGATGCCACATCAATTGCACAAGTATGGGTGTCTTTGCATGATAATTAGTGTCACTTTTTTTGGGTCATTTTTGGACACCTTGGAAAAAACTATGTTGATGTGGCATCATATTTGATGATGTGACTTTGAAACCTTGGTTACAAGCAAGAGACTTGTTAAGTTAAAGTAAAAAAATGGGAGTGATTGGAAATTTTTACATAAGATTTTAAGAAGCATAAAATTAAGGTGTTCAACTACTAGATCTTCTCCCATTTATCATTGTTGCCAATATTCTTCTTTATAAGGTCCATAGGAGGTGGTTTGCTTCTATTATCCATTCCATTATACTTACAGAATTTTTCTATATGTCTTAGGTTGTTGCATTTTTAACATGTAGGTTGTCCTCTATTATGATTAACTTACAGTTTACAAAACCTTTCAATGTGCCCAGAGTTATTACATTTCTAGCATATGATTTGAGTTTTTGATTGTTCTCTGATGTAATGTTGTCTACTTCCATACTGATCAAGTTTCATGCATTCTTCTTTCTTGTGTCCATATGCATAACAGTTATAACAATAACTAGTAAAGGGTCTGAAAGGGCCTTTACCTCTACAATCTCTCTTCATGTGTCTGATTTTGTTGCATCCATAGAATCTACCTCTTAAAGGTCTGATCTAATCTCTAGGATCATCAAAAGTAAGTATTTCTTTCATCTTCACTTCATGTGATTCTTCATGAATCTTAGAACATTTTCCCTCATTGTATCCAATTCCAGTTATATTTCTTGTAGGTTTCTATCTCTTTCTTTGTTCATCAATCTTGTAAGGTCCACCTTGTTTCCACCTTTTCCTTGACAGTTTGATGTCAGAGGATTAAGGGGTGTTGTAGTATCTGGATGATTAGTAAATCCCTAATGGAATTGTACCTCGAAATAGACCTATATATTGTACCTTCATATCAGGACCTATCAACTAAGTGTCGCAATGACAGAGGTGATATCTCTAGGTTATTAATTGTGAAAGTGAATCTTGGATGCAGTATATTACCCTGCAGATCATAGATCCAGCTAGACTATTAAGGTTCCATTGAGTACTTTTGTCGAAAGGATTTGATTCGAGAAGTCGAGATGTAAATGCCAAATTAGTTATGTGTTAAGTCTTAAGTTTATCTTGGATTTAATTATTAGTTGATGTGATGATTCTAGTAACTCCTACGAGGAGGATGAGTAATGTTTTGACGATGTATTATATGGTTATACCGTAGTGATGTTTTGGTGATATTATTAGAACCCTGAACAAGGATTTGTTAGATCCTAGATTAATAGGATTATTCTGCATTTTGTTTTCAGAGATTAGGAAATTTAATCATACTTGTGATAAGAATTTTATAGGACCTGACTGTTATGGTTACCCCTTATCGATGTTGAACCATCGATTTATCTTAAATATTATACTAAGAAAAATTGAGATACTTGGACTCATTCGATTTACTGTTATGTTATGATGGACATGTTAGACTAAACATTTTGTCGACTCTGTATGTGGATCCATGATTAGTGGATTTGGATTTGATCATGTTAGACTTTATTATTATCTTCATGTTTTGAGAACCTGAAGATTATCTTATGATGAAGATAAATTATGGATGATCTTGATTTCAATTGAACTATGAATTGAATTATGAAAATTAAATTATGAATTATACATGCCATTGAAGTATGAATTGAGTTATGCAAATTGAATTTATTTGATGTGATTATTGAATCCTATATGATTACGTGCAGACAATTGAATTATGACATTTCATTTTATGTGATTGAATGTTCAATTGAATTGTGTAAGATCATTACTTGTTGTGTGATTTCATGTATGCAATTGAGTTATGAATAATGTGTGGATATTACATCTTATATGTTTATATGTGATGGTTTTCTTCCTTGAATTACTGATGCTGCATTAAGGTTTTGCAGGTGGAAGGACCATGGAAATATTCGGGGAAACCATATTGAATGCTTGTGCTATCAGTAAAGCCAAGGCCCCATCTAATGAAGAGACCAGGGCCTCGTTGTGAAGTGTTTTATTTTGTAACCGTAATGTGAATGTATGCATAGGATTGTTAAGTGTTGTAATATGTTGGACATACCTTAATTGTGATGTTAATTATGTGAGTGTCACTTGACACTAGAGTGATTTGTTAACTAAGGTATGTCGTGTGATTGGAGTGCGAGAGAAAGTCCTAGAAGCTTCCTAGAGGGGGTATTCTAAGTGCATCCTCTTGTCTTAGGACCTCTAAGTGAAGTCATACCTTACATTTTCGTGCATTAACTGAACCATGGTTTTTGGAGGGTTAAATGGGACCCTAGGGGGTAGTTTCATGAATTTTTAGGTAGCCCATTTCTTGTACCCATAGGCTAGGGGTAATTTTAGCATGGGAGAAGCCATATATTAACTTTTTGTCCCCTCCAATAGTGCCCATTTAATCTTGCACGAAATTTCAACTTGCATGATGGACCATCTTAATGAGGGTTGTGGAGAGTTGGTTGGGGGAGTCCCTTTTAGTAGAACTTTTAGAGGGGTTTGGGTTGTTCACCCACTCTCTACCTTTAGAGACCACTAAACTTGGAGAAGGAAAAAAGTTGAGGATAGAAGAAAGAAAAAGCTCAAAACTTCATCATTTTGCATTGGATCATAGGTTGGAGGATCTTGCTCTTCATCTCTTTCATTTTGTTGTAGATGAAACTTGTAGATGTAAATTTTGTTAAGTGTTTTAGCTCCCCATGGTTGGTCATGGTGAGAGCATGAAATGGCATTGTGTTTTCTTTTGTGATTGGATTTTGGGTTGTATACTCTCAGATTCACTCACCCTTGGGAGGGAAGAGAAATCGAGAGGGGGTGTGGAAATGGAGGCAACTCCATGTGTAGAATCTCCTCCATGTGTGAGGAAAGATGAACTTGGGTGAGTGATTTTCCCCAAGAAACCTTGCATTTAGCCTATGTGGCAATGGGGGTATAAGGAGGAAAGATGAACTTGGGTGAGTGATTTTCCCCAAGAAACCTTGCATTTAGCCCATGTGGTAATGGGGGTATAAGGAGGAAAGATGAACTTGGGTGAGTGATTTTCCCCAAGAAACCTTGCATTTAGCCCATGTGGCAATGGGGGTATAAGGAGGAAAGATTGGCCATGAGAGCCTTGTATGAAATTCAGTTATATGGGTCCATGTGTGGCCTTGTTCTTGTATTGCAATGGTTGTCTCCATGGGTTGTCCACCCACACCCCACAAAAGGAGTTCATGGAATTCCTTAGTTATACCCTTGAGGGAATTTTGGGCTCTTGCAATTGTATGTTTCTTGTGAGTGTTTGTATATGAGTGAATGTATCCTATTTGATGTGGTTTCCCCAAGCTCGGGGGTGGCCTCATGAGAGGCCTAGGATGGGAGGTGAGTATCCCATGGTCGTTTCCCTTTTGCCTTGTATATATTTGCAGATTTGTGGAAGCTCAAAGAGGAGCTATCATGGAGGTTTTCATCCTTTGGATGGTTGAGAGAAGACATCCTTCTTATTCCATTGTGGATCATTCTTTGTATTTAGATTGCATGTGATGTAAAAGAGAATGTAATGCCTTTCATTTGGAGCTATTGTGAAGATGAAATGGATGAGGGACTGTTATTATCTTGATCTTTCATTGTGTGGAATTATTCATTGCAATGCTTGTTGAAACTAGAATGTTGTAAACTTTATGGAGGTATTTGTAAATGAGATGAAATGGATTTTGTAATGTTAAGATGAATCCTTGCAAACATGATAAAAGTTCTCTCTCTCTCTCACGATAATTGAAAAATAATCTCTCTTTGCAAATGAGTCATCCACAATGATAGATTAAATATTGTAGCAATTTCTTTATGCTTCCATATTTGGATTGATATATGAATATCGCAGTATCATATATGATGAGCTAAATGTAATGATCGTTGAAAACAATCTCTAAATGTGATTCATATCTCACTTTTAGACCTATCAATTGTAATGAAACATCTATGAAGGAATGAACAAATTAATTTATATGTTGATATCTCAATTGATTTGTAATCAAATTATATTTAACCCTTATTGATACTCTATCAATCTTAAGACAATAGACTTCCTTATGCATTAAGGAGACTAATTAAATGATGAAGATATACTACTAATAGTTTGCAAGAAGTTGTAAAAATAGTGCAAGCAAAATAACACTCTCCAGATTTTAAGAGAGAAAAATGCTCTCTGGATTTTGTATGGGATAAAAATCACATACAAAATCCATACCACAGTCAATTAAAAATAATAAACCTTGCCACCTCACCTTATAAATCAATTAAAATATATACTAAAACATCACTACCACATACCCTATTTAATTATATTCCTTGTATTGGCGCATGCTTTGGGGGTCTAGTCTTTGTTGTATTTAAAACCCTTCTATTGGATAAGGGAATGTACTTAGACTGTCCCCTCATCATGGGCGCACATCTTGAAGAAACCCGACTTGGAAAATATTATTTAAAGAAGGCATTACTTTCAATGCACTTATCTCTCCCCATGAAAAATGGCGCATGACTTCTGACAACATCACTTTATTGCATTTACCTTCTCTCATGGAAAATGGCGCATGTTTTTCCTTGGAGGATGGCCTTAGTGTCTAGGAAGAAGTTTTGTGGGTCCCATGTAATTTAAGACCTATCATAACTTAATGCTAGCTCCATTTAATTCTCCTTCTCATGCACTAATTTTGGAGACTTTTTATCTCCTCCCCTAAAATGGCGCATGATTTGATTATGACCTTTTCCTTAGGCCATGTGGTAGGGTAGGAAATGAGATAGGATGTTATAGTAGGTTAATAGGTTAGTAATGATAGTAGGATGTTTAGATTATTGCTTTAGGTTAGTAGTTAATTAAGTTTGATTAGGAAGTTATTTAAATAAGATAATTTGATATTATGTCTTGTCATTAGATAGCTAGTTATTATTATGTTTTTGAATGTTTTAATTAAGGTATGTTATTAATTATAGATGGTTATTATTTTTGTCTATGTTTGTTAGTAGATATTTTTCTTATTTATTTTGATGTCATGCTCTATTTTTAGCATGCACATAATATTAATTAATAAATTATAGTATATTAATTAATTAATATATTATAATTATTAATTAATAATATTGATTTATAAATTTTGATTATATTTATCATTAACTAATGTTATCTTTGAATTTATTAATTGGTTAAAAAGTACATTGATTTAATGGTATGTTGTAATTATAAATTGAATTAGTATTAATACATTTGAAAATGGATATTGATGAAAACATCAATTTATATTTATATTCAATATAATCATAAGATGGCAATTTTACCATCACAATCAAATTGGTCTCGATATGAGCATATTTGGAAAATGGTTAACCTATCTAAAGAATAACATTATCAATAAACATTCTATTCCTCTTAGATAATCTAAAGGACTAATAGATTAACGTTTGACAAAATTGATCGTCAAGTTGATTAATGAACTTTGATTATATTGAATTTCATCTAGCATCCTTCGGTAAACAACTTGTTGAGGTTTGACCTCTTGTCGCTTTGGAACTTCATCATTAGCACTTTTGTCCCGCATCGCGAACGTGGAACTTATAACCTTTTTAAAAAAAATAAAATTTGTTGGTTGTGTTTTGGCCCGAACTTTTGGGCATTACAAATCTTATCACTGCTCATATGTAATTTCTCAATGTGT
>BSBK01008767.1:40000-290222 GCA_027943335.1 Chamaecyparis obtusa
ATGAAAAGGATTAGGGCAAGGGAGATAACAATAGAACCTAGGGAAAGGTTGAGTTATTGATACTTCAACGAGTACTTGATTATTTGGCACAATGATGAGATAATATATTGTTTACCTAAGTAAGAAGAAAGACTAAAGAAGTAGGCTTAATCGAGCAAATGTGAAGATATATAGTTTAAGCTGAGTGATGTTAGTGTTGAACAAGTGCCAGTATATGCTGAGTAACTTTAGTGTTGACCGAACATTAGTTTATACTAAGTGAGAGAAAATTACCGAGCAAGATAGTGTTAACTGAGGAAGATAGTTTTTTGAGATGACCTAGCTATGCAGTGATGACCGAGGAGATGAACATAGTATTGACCGAGCGTCAGTAATTTACATTTGGAGGAATAATTCAGATTTCCAGTCGACATAGTTGAATTCTTGGGTTATATAAATCATGTTGAATTTCTTAATTAATCGTATGGAGAATTTAATGTATGGTAAATCATTTTATTATGGATGAACAATGAGGAGATTGAAGATGTTTCTAGAAGGAAGGATGAAGAACTTAAATGATGGAAGGATTCAATGAATCTAACCTAATGTAAGATCTACAGAGGAGATTAAGAAACAAAAGATGAATCTACCTATTGAAGAGGTACAAAGGAAAACCTAAGTGTGAGGTTACAGAGTATGCTGGAGTTGTTGATATTATTGACTAATAAGGCTAAGGAGAATGCTGAAGGATTTTATCAGAGTTGTGATTGCTTGAAGAAAATTTTGAGCAGATCAGAGATGGAGATGGAAATGGAGCCAAGTCAGTAAATTCACATAGTTGTGTCAATTGGAATGGTTATTTACAAAGTGAGTTGTATATTTTTTAGATTAGATACTACTGCTACTTTCTAACCATTGTATCAGTCTAAATCCTTTAATCAAGGTTGACCTAACAGTCATTGTTTAAATCCTTTAATCGAGGTGGCATTCTAATGGGATGTACTTAAATCCTTTAACCAGGTTACTTTTTCACAGAGTTCTTGAATCCTTTAATAGGGTCATACTAGTAGTGTGTTTGTAAACATTTAACAAGGTTGCCTTTTAATAGAGCTCACTTCAAAAGAGTGAAAATATCAGTAACATGTTACAAAGTGGTTTTTACCAAGTTGGGTTTCCACTATAAATCCTGGTGTGATACATGAGTGAATTTTTTGATGTGAATATTTCTATATTCCGCAAGTTAATTACTTTTGGACAGTGGACTACATGTTATATGTTTCTAGTATATATATTCTTTAGAGACCAAGTTGTGTGGGTGATTAGATCTGAGATTGTTAAAGTGTTTAAATTTTCAATTCGTACGTCTAGACCTGAGAACAACTGATTCAACCCCCCTCTCTATTGTTTTAAATAATATTAACAATTAGTATCAGAGCTATTGGTGCTTATAGAGAAAATTTTAAAGGTACTTGAAGCTAATGATCAAGATGTATAAAAAGGAGGTACAAAAGTTGAACAAGGAGAACTTCCCTGCATGACAGGGTTGGATGAAACTGCATCTAGCTAGAATTGGTGATTTGGTGAAATACTATGTTGAACATGACTATGTTATACCTATTGCACCTTTGACTGCTGAGGAAACGAAAGTAAAACAAGAGCATAATCAAGCAATTTTGGAGATTGCATCTGCCCTAAGCTATCTTGAATTTGAAGACATCAAGGATTGTACTACTGCAAAGAAAATGTGGGATACTCTTGCAAATATCTATTGTGGTGATTAAAATGTACTAAAAGTGAAAGGTGAAAGCTTGAGACGTAAGTTTGATGACATCAAAATGCAAGAAGGTGAGAATATTTCTCAATACTGTAGGAGAATCAAGGAGATAGTGAATGTTATTAGAGGAGCTAATGGAATCATTGATGATGAGACTATCATTAGAAATGTATTGAGAGATTTTCTTCCTATGTATGCCATGAAAATTTCAAAAATTCAAGAATCAAGATGCAACCCTGGTAATGTTTTAACTCTAGAAAGTCTTGTTGGTAAACTTACTACTTTTGAACTTTCTAACTATGATAACTATATTGTTCCTAATGTTGAATCTACATTCAAGTGACAAATGGTTTTACATAAATCTAAGAGAGAAAAATAAAAATGTGTAAAAAGTGAAAGTGCTAATGAAAGTGACAGTGACACTTCTGATGAGGAACTAAATGATCTTGAGGCACTCATGGCTAGAAGATTGAAGAGAGGAAAAGGAAAATACAAAGGTAAACTTCCTATAATCTACTTCTCATGTAACAAAGTTGGTCATATTGCTGCAAGGTGTCCTGACAAGAATGACAAGGATGAGGAAAGAGAAATCAAGTACAATGATACTTGAGAGATAATAGAGATTTTCAAAGGTATAAAGATTACAAGGATAAAGGTAAGATATCAATTTATATTGTAGAAGAGGAGACTGATAGTGATAGTGATGATTTTGATATTGAAGTAGTTTATGTTTCTATGAAAGATGATTTTGATGAGGATGAGAATATTGCACTTATTTCTTATGTGAGTAAAGGTGATAAATGGATTATTGATAGTGGTTTCTCACATCACATGACTGGTGATAAAAGTAAATTTGAAACCTTAGATAATTACACAGGTAGAAGTGTTAAGTTTCGTAATGATGCACCATGTCTTGTGAGAGGTAAAGGATAAATTAACGGATAAGATCATATGTGAAAATGCCTATTGGGTTGAAGGTCTTAACTACAATTTTTTGAGTGTTGCACAACTTAATAGCACTCGTTATGGAGTAGAATTTCATCACAGAAAGGCTAAAATATTTGATGCTACTAGTGAACTAATTTGAAGTGGAGAGAAGACTAGAGGTAATTTGTTCTATCTAGATCTATCTAAAGAGACATGCTTATTTTCACAATTTGATGATGTTTGCTTATGGCATAAGAGGCTATGTCATGTTAATTTTGACAATCTGGTGAGTATTAGTAAAAAGAATAAAGTTAGAGGTTTTTTGAGATTGATGAAACTTGATAATGTAATGTGTAAACAATGCCAGCTAGGTAAAATGACAAACTCTAGTTTCAAGAGAAAGATATTTACTTCTGAGAATGTTTTGGATTTGGTTCATACTGACCTTTGTGGACCTATGGGTGTACAAATTTATTGTGGTGCTAAGTATTTTATTTTGTTTTTTGATGACTACACTAGGAACATGATTGTAATGTTTTTAAAAGAAAAATATGATGCATTTCAGTTGTTTAAGTGGTATTTGAAAATGGTTGAAAAAGAAATAGGTAGAAGCTTGAAATGTTTGAGATCTGAATGAGGTCAAGAGTTTACATCAAATGAGTTCAATCTGTTCTACAATGATAGAGGAGTCAAGAGACATATGTCTACATCTAGAACACCTCCACATAATGGTATAGCTGAGAGGAGAAATAGATGAATTATGGATTGTACATAAGAACACTGATGATTGAAAAGAATGTTGCAGAAAAATACTGGAGAGAAGTTGTAAGTACAACTATTTATACCCTAAATCGAGTACAAATAAAGAAAGGTACAAATGCTACACCTTATGAATTATGGTATGGATATGCACCTAATGTGAACTACTTTAGAATCTTTGGGAGTAAATTCTATATACTGAAAGATAATCGTAATGGAAAGTTTGATGAAAAAAGTCATGAAGGCATATTCGTAGGTTATTCCACAAAGAGTAAAGCTTATAAGTACCTGAATTCTAACACTAAAAAAATTGTGGAAAGTCCAAATGTGAGAGTTGATGAATATGTAGAGAAAAATGAACAAGAAGGAAAAATAGAACTTGAAGACTATAGATCTTTTGTCTATATAGAAGAAGGAGAGGCAAGTAACATACCTACACTAGATGTAGAGCCACGTGTAAGAAATGTCAAGCATCAGGAGGATGGTACCGAGAAATTAGAAGTAGAAACTAAAAATTATCATGATGAACTTGAAGATCAAGGAGACAAGAAATATGAACCTACATTGGCACAATATGTAGGAAGACATCACAAGCGTGAGAAAATTATTAGAGACAAGGAATCTGGAGTCTTGACTAGAAGTATGTTGAAAGACTCTACATGTTTGTTATGTGAGTTTGAGCCTAAGACAGTAAAAGATGATTTGGGAAATGAAAACTGGATTCAAGCTATGAATAAATAAATAGATCAAATAGAAAAGAATGAGGCCTAGACTCTGGTGTAAAGACCAAAAAACAAGAATGTTATTGGAACAAAATGGATATTCAGAAACAAGCTTAATGAACATGGATAAGTCACAAGGAACAAGGCAAGGTTGGTACGCAAAGGTTATGCACAAGAAGAATGAATAGACTACGGGGAAACATTTATCCCTATAGCAAGATTAGAAGGAGTGATAACTGTACTTGCATATGTTGCTTATAAATATTTCAAGGTATATCAAATCGATGTCAAATCTGCATTTTTGAATGGTATATTAGAAGTATACATTGAACAACATGAAGAATTTGTTGATCCAAACAAGAAAAATATGGTTTGCAAACTGAACAAGGCACTGTATGGATTGAAGCAAGCCCCAAGATCATGGTATGAGAGGCTACACAATTATTTTATAAAGATTGAATTTTCAAGAAAAAATGACAACAACAATCTATATATGAAATCTAAGGAAGGTAAAGAGGTTTTGTTAGTTGAAATGTTTCTAGATGATATTGTATTTGGAGGACAAGATGCCCTATGTCAAAAAATTTTAGAAGAAATGTAAACTGAGTTTGAGATATCTATGTTTGGTGAGGTCAAATTATTTGTTGGTTTACAAGTCTATCAGATGGAGAAAGGTATCTTTATCACACAATCTAAATATGTTAAAGATATACTGAAATTTTTTGGAATGGAGGATTCAAGACTAGTGATTACTCCTATGCCTACTAGATAGAAACTATCTAAAACTAATGATACTGCTGAAGTAAATCAAACCCTATATAGATCCATCATTGGAAAACTACAATATGTTGTCCACAATGGACCAGATATAGCCCTAGCAGTTAGGATTATATCAATATTCTCAGCCAATCCTAAAGAAAATCATATGATGGTTGTAAAGAGGATACTGTGATATCTAAAAGGGACATAAGAGTATGGATTGTACTACAAGAAGAATGATAAATTTGAACTGAAAGTCTACACTGATGTAGATTGGGAAAGAAATGTTGATGACAGGAAAAGTACAAGTGGTAGAGCTTTCTTTTTTTGGACAGAGGCTAGTCTCCTAGACAAGAAATAAATAAAATTGTATTTCCCAATCTACAATAGAAGTTGAGTATGTAGCAGCTGCAGTGAACTATTCAAATTTGGTATGGATGAATCAATTGTTGAAAGGTATGAAAGAAGAGATCACTCAACTAGTTATTATTTTCTATGATAACACAAGTGTCGTCAACATATCAAGGTATCATTACTTGAGGGAATTGGTAAAAAATAAAGAAGTGAGAAGGGAATATGTGAACACAAAGGAACAACTAGCAAACATATTCACAAAAGCTTTACCTAAGGATGCTCATGAATATCTTAGAGCTAAATTAGGGGTACTTCCCCTAACTGAAGCTGCCTAGTCAAGCTAGGAGCACTGCATCAAATGTGCTACTTAGAATATCTAAAAAATTGATGCAGAAAAGGTCACACTTTAGGAGCTACCTAGAGTTGTGAAAAAGAACAATAAAGTTGATAAATAGTCATAAGGAAGATGATAGAGGGATAAATACTGATACTAAACTGACAAGATGACATCTACGTATGAATGATGTAAGTTCTAGATACTGCTTTGGCATTATTGTCAAAGAGGGAGAGATTTCAGATGAAAACACATCAAAGAGATAGAAAAGATTTAGAGAATTAGAGGGAGAGAGAGAGAAAGAAAAGATTCAGAGTGAGTAATTGTGTGAACAGTCAAGCAAGGCTAAGTTGTTAAGAATCATAATGAAGCTAAGGATATTATAAATATTTCTGATGCAATGATAACATTTTGGATTGGTTAGTAAATCATGTGTTATTTATATGGTGTTTCCATCAATTCCAAAGAGGGATATTATTGGAAATTGCAATTGAAGTAATTATTGTATTGTTATTGATATCAAACCTTAAGTGGTAAGATAGTTGCTATCTAAGAAAGTAATATATCTATTGATTGATGAAAAGGATTAGGGCAAGGGAGATAACAATAGAACCTAGGGAAAGGTTAAGTTATTTGATACTTCAATGAGTACTTGATTATTTGGTACAATGATAAGATAATGTATTGTTTATCTAAATAAGAAGAAAGACTGAAGAAGTCAACTTAACTAAGAAAATGTGAAAAAATCTAGTTTAAGCTGAGTGATGTCTGTGTCGATCAAGCGCCAGTATATGCCGAGTAACTTTAGTGTTGACCGAACATCATTTTGCCAAGTGACAAAAAAATAATGAGCAAGATAGTATTAGCCAAGGAAGATAGTTTATAGAGATGACCAAGTTATGTAGTAATGTCCAAGGAGATGAACATAGTATTGACCAAGCATCAGTAATTTACATTTGGAGGAAGAATTCAGATTTCTAGCCGACATAGTTGAATTCTTGGGTTATGTAAATCATGTTGACTTTATTAATTAATCATATGGATAATTTAATTCATGGTAAATCATTTTATTATGGATTCAATGAGGAGATTGAAGATGTTTCTAGAAGGAAGGATGAAGAAATTAAATGATAGAAGAATTCAATGAATCTAACCTAACCTAAGCTCTATAGAGGAGATTAAGCGGCAAAAGATGGATCTACCTATTGAAGAGGTATAAAGGAAAACCTAAGTGTGAGGTTACAAAGTATCTTGGAGTTGTTGATGTTATTGGCTGATAAGTCTAAGCAAAATGCTGAAGGAGTTGATTAGAGAGTCGATTGCTTGAAATTTTTTTTGAGCAGATCAGAGATGGAGATAGAAATGGAGCTCAATTAGTAAATAAGCATATATGTGCGAATTGGATCTATTATTTGCAAAGTGAGTTACATATATTTTTCATATTAGATACTACTACTACTTTCTAACCATTGTATTAGTCAAAATCCTTTAATCAAGGTGGCATTCTAATGGAATGTACTTAAATCCTTTAACCAGGTCACTTTTGATAGAGTGTTTAAATCTTTCAATAGGTTCACACTTAGGAGTGTGTTTGTAAACCTTTAACAAGGTTGGCTTTAAATAGAGCTCACTTCAGAAGAGTGAAAATATCAGTAACATGTTACAAAGTGGTTTTTCCCAAGTTGGGTTTCCACTATAAATCCTGGTACATATGTGAATGTTTTGATGTGAATGTTTCTATATTCTACAAGTTAATTACTTTTAGATAGTGGATTGCATGTTATATTTTTTGGGTATATATATTCTTCAAAGACCAAGTTGTGTTGGTGATTAGATCTAAGATTGTTGAAGTGTTTAAAATTTCAATTGGTACATTTGGACCTGAGAACAATTGATTCACACCCCCTCTCTATTGTTCTAAATAATATTAACTACTAGTGTGATTAGAAATAGTTTTTCATAATTCTATGGTTTTTATGGTTGGATTTGTTTATGTATGTTTCTAACCCCATTTTCGTCATCCATCTATGTTATACTTAAGCTCACCTTCAAAATTTTCAATGTGATATTTACAAGATAGAGTGTAACATTTTATTAGAGGTTGGAGGAAATAGAAGCAAGAAAATATCTAAGATCTCGAGTTAGCATATATATTAGGGACGATTCATTCAATGAGAAAAGAAATAATTTTTATTTTTTGAATCCCTCTTCCCAGAGAAAAGGGGAGACTTTGCAGATAATTTACTGTGTCTTGATCTATTGAAATTATTTTCATTTCTAAATAATTGATTTTGTTTGGATATACATATAAGTTTTAAGATAATTGAGTCTGTCTCAATTCACATGGAGAGTGGTGTGCTTGTGGATAGTGGAGTATGCCTTAATTCACAAATATTGTTAGATAATCAATATTTATATAGATAAAGAATTTTTAGTTGATCATGATGAAGAGTTAAATATTCAAAACATTTACCTGGACCAAGAATTTTAGGTTGATGTTAATGACGAAGAGTTGAAGTTTCCATACATTTGCCTAAACTAGAATGGTTAGGCCAATGCTGATATAGTTTTGTTCTTTTTTTTTTTTTATAATGTAAACCTTAATGGGAGTTTGTCAAGAAATAAGGTTTACTTTCAATAATATAATAAGTTTTTAGTTAGTTTAGTTAAGCTGGTTGGGAATTTCATTCTAATAAGTTAGTTTTGCATAGGGAAAATAAGGCTTTATTAATCCATTTGGAAAGAAATGTAACATCAATCTTTGATAAAATGTTAATTTGATTTTTTACTTTTTCATAATAGTTTGATATTTAAATTACAATATATTCACCAATCTAACACAATCAAGAAAATTCATAATCTATTAACTATTATTTAGTATAAGTTATCATTATTATTTCTTACATCAAATTAATTATGCATGTACATTGAATGTTGGATGAAATCATAATAGATATTGAAAATGCATTTAGAATCATCATCTTTATCATTTCCATCAAAAGTGAAGAGTTAATTTAATTAGAATTTGTATGTTTTCTTAGATTATCTTTTTTAAAGAAAATAGTTTTCTTTTCTATGTGTGTTATGGGTTTACCTTTTAAATGAGTGTTGAATCTAGACTAGTAGAGAAGGTGGATCCTTTTTTTGGATCTAGAGTACATATTCAAGTATTTTGATGTAGCACAACACACTCTCTTAACAATAAAATTGATCACAAGACAAATTACATAGATTTGAGTCCTTCAATATTTCTCATTCATCACTAACTGCCTCTACAATTCGCTGCCAACTCTTAAGTAACCAAAAACTAGAAAAAACAAGAAATTTGAAAATTACCCTTTTTGGCAGTTTTTTTCCACAGGTGTTCTTTTGCCATTTTTGGTAATTTTTGAAACAACTCCTAAAAGACTGAGATTTTCCCTAAACATGGCCTCAACTAAGTTAGAATGAATTGCCAACTAATATCTGAGATTTGATAACATAAACTTGAATTTATTACAAAATGAAACTTTCTAAAAACTAGAGAAAAAACACTAAAAGCTGATTTCCGAGCCCGAGATGAAACTTTCAGCTCCCAAAAATGTGCTAAAATGGGCCCCAATTGATTTGAGATCTTTGGTAAAAAAAATACCACCACCTGAGGCACGCACCTAAATTTTTTTGGCAAAAACCCAGACTTGAATCAAAAGTTATGACCTTCGAAAGTTTCTATATGAGATTATGACCTACAGAGGGCCCTGCATCATATTTTGGCCACATAGTTTCATTGAAATAGATTAATATTTACATTAAAAATTATATTTACGTGTTTCTCTCTCATATCATGATAGTAGGGCATTGCATGATCATGTTGTAAATATATCAAGTTTCATTAATATTCCCTCTTGCTGTTGTTTCTATGTTTCTAGACATTTCATGCAGAGTCAGTTATTATTCATGTTATTGAAGGATTTTAGGAAAGCATAAGCTTTGTGGTTGGGAATAAAGGTTTCTTAGTCATGTTCTCATCTCTAGTAATAATCACTGACTATTGGGGTCGAAGGAAATCAAAGACTTCTTGAGTATATTTCATATAACATTACTTTTATATTTCATTTATTTGCACATCATTGTTTGTATATTGTTAATTATATTGGATGAAAGCCTAAGTTGCACTATTTATATATTGTATTTGATGTGCTTATACTTGGAATCAGCACTTTTACATATGAGATGTAACATGATATTTTATATATATTGAAGATGTATTATTCTAATGTTTTTGATTAAGTAAAATAGGTTTTACAGGGACCCTGAAACCCACAACAATTTAAAGTCATAAGAAAGTCATGAGAACCAAGCAAAGAAAAACATAACAAAGTAGCTAGG
Source organism: Chamaecyparis obtusa (assembly GCA_027943335.1). Lineage (NCBI taxonomy): Eukaryota > Viridiplantae > Streptophyta > Pinopsida > Cupressales > Cupressaceae > Chamaecyparis > Chamaecyparis obtusa. The sequence continues at coordinate 49,977 of BSBK01008767.1, forward strand.
ACATGCCACCATAGGGCCGAGAAAGAAAAAAATAGAGAAAATTAAGCATAGCCAAAAGGAAGAGCACCATGATCAATTATGTCAAGCTCCTAAGCATGACAGTCACGTTACTTTCAAGGGCCTCCATCAGTCGAACAATGTCTTTAACATTTTGCACTTGGGAGCCATGTGGATCAATTTTATCCCTTTTCTTCCTAGTTCTAGCCCTGGTTCTTTTCCCTGGTCCTTCAGTCAGCTCCTTGTCCTCCTTAATAGTCCTCTACTCAGTCTTTGAGTCCATTTTTTATTTCATCTTTTTAATCAACAACTTCAAATTTTTGTTGGAGGTTTTAAGGATGTTAGAATTTTGCTCTGCCACTCTATTAAGGGTTTTTTACAGACTAATCATTTTGGATTCCATGTTCATGACACTATTTTCCAGACTTGGCTTGTTCTTTATGGTCTTATCCTTGTTGTCCAAGCCCTGAATTATTTCCTTAATGTCATTGATCTCGTGGTAGAGCCATTTGAAAGATTGAAACTGGTCCAGCATACTATTTTTGGTATTGTCAAGAAAATCCATGTCCATCTCCCTGGCTTTAGCACTGAGAAAAACCAGTGCAGGGTCTATCAATTCTTCCTTGTGGACTTTTCATTCGTTGTCCTCCAAAATCTGAGGAAAGATGGCTTCCCTAATTATTCCCATACACACAGTGTTAATATTAAAATTTCTCTAGACCATTCTACCCCTCCTGGTATCCTGACTATGATACTTCCCCCCCCTCAAGGCTTCTATAGTCTCATCAATCCTTATGGGTGACTGATTGGTGTCCTAGTAAACTTTACCTTCAGTCACCAGGGCTTGATTTTTAGTGTTAGTGCCTAGGGATTGAGGAGGAAGTGTTTTTTCCTCACTAATAGTGAGTTCGACCAATAGGTGGCCAGAGAGGTCCTGCATTGGTTTGGGGGTGTCCTCCTTGTCATGTTCCTGCATTACAACAAAATCCAAAATGGGGTTTCCTACATCTTCTTCCAAACCCATTTCTTCCTCCTTTTCATTATACTCTTCCTCTGAGTTAGCCTCCTTCCTATCCTATTTTTTGGAGGGTAATTTATTCTTGATAGCTTTCAGAGGCCTTTTCTTGGATGGGGAGCCCTTGCTCTATTGCTTGAAATCAACTTCCTCACTGTCATCCGAAGGAATCCCCATAGAAGAGACCAAAGGAACATAATCCGAGCTAGTGTACTCACTAATAGCCTTGCTATCCCCAATTTCCTTGCCCATGATTTGGGTTTTAAAGAATTTGTATAACAAAAGGATTAATCCTTCATGCAAAGCAGGATTTGCATATCTCTAAAACAAGTTATATTCTTGTTCATTGAAGAGAAAAGATAATACAAAATGGAAATCTTGAAACCATGCCTAAAATGATTAAGCATGACAAAATGATAGGTTCAAATTCTGTCAAACTTGGTATCTAGGGTAATGTAGTAGATGAGGGCCTTTAGAACATACTGCCAGAGCATCTTTAAACTCCCAGGAAGGTAGTAGGTGCCCTCTTTGACAATGGCTTTCATCTCCATGTCATCCCTCTAAACTTTTTGACAACAATGTCAAAAAGTTTTTGGTCTTTATAGAATTTTTTCTTAGCAGGAGGAATGTCGGTGACCCTCAAAATAACTTCCTCCGTCACTGTGAACAACCTGCCATCAATCTCCACCAACCTATCTTTCCAGGTTTTGATGAAGATTTTGGTGATGTCCTTCCTACACCCGTGGAGTTGTTCAATAAAAGTGGTAACATCCCCTTTCTGTAAGGCATTCCATATTTTTGTTTGCTTCTTCCATTTCTCATTGTTGCCCTCCAACTCCCTTCTTAACCTTTCCCCAACCATGGCTTTCATGATAGCTCTGGTAAACCACTAGTCCTATCAAAAATTTATGCTTGCCTTCTTTCTAACTTTAATGGTGCTCTTTCTAAAAGTAGCTTTTTTGAAATAAATACAAGATATGGGGAAGGGGGCCCTAAAAGCATGTGGAGGTGACATGTTATTAAAACTTATGCAAATCTACCACAACTCACCATGAATGAAATAAATTATCCTAGCAAGCTTGATGCAATACAAATTATTATTGGTTAAAGCCTTGGTACTTTGAAGATCATCTCCATCCAGAGAATCCAGCTTGACTTTATGGAAAGTTTCATCATTGTACCTTAAGTAGTAAGTTTCATTGTTGGCAGCCTGTAAGGTGATCCAATTAGCATCCCAGTTGGCAACAAAGGTAAGCACATGAATAGTAAGGTTAGCCTCCAAGAAATAGATCCAAGTGGCACAAAAAGTGATGACTAATCCAAGACCAAAGCCACGTCTGCAAGCCTGGCTGAGGGAGAACCAATAGTTGTTTCCCCATTGAGAATCATACATGGCTATCACTATATTTTTAATTGCTACAGAATAAAAATTTCTTCTTTTGACAATCAGCTTGTGTGAGCTAAAGAGCTCACCGAGGTCCTTTGAAGTGACTAAAATCTCTTGCTAGGAGTCCAGGCTGCCTAGATGGTTTTTTGGGTTCCATCCACAATGTTTCTACTAGCTTCCTCTAGCCTAATCTGACTTTCTCTCTTTCTGCTTGGGGATTTGATTTTTCACCCAACGTCGGCTCTATTTTTCTCCTTATAGCTGCAGGAGAAACCGGGGATGGATATAGTTATACTAATATTATGCTAATGTGAATTTGAGTTGTTATTTATTCTTGTGATATAGTTAAAGGGTTGTGCAAGTATCAGATAACAATCTGACCTTTAAGATCTTGTAGGATCTAGATCTACCTTAGGGTTTCCATCAGTTGTTGATTTATTGCAGAACTGGACTAGCTGTAGTGGGATTGGATCTTGTAGATCTTGAAGAATTGTTCTTGATTGTAATTGGCCATAACTTGGAAGGCCTTATAGCCAGGCATGTTAATGAAAATCTGATTTGAACATTGTCTTGTTGTGTTATTCCACTGTGTTGGTAGTTGGCTACAAGGTTGGATTGTCCTTAATTGGATCCACCATCCTTGACTGCATCATAGTTTAATTAAATAATACAAATTATTTAATAAATGTCTGAAAAAGAATTGACAAGAAATGATAAAGTGATTAGATAGAAATGTGTTAATATTATTTAGGAGTCTACAAATGAATGTTGAGAATATGTGTACATTAAAAAATACCAATTGTCTCCCCCAATAATAGTTAAGTTGCATGAATCATAATTATGTTTAATGTAATGAAAATATTTTTCCTCCTAGAATTTGAAACCACCTATACAAATACAATTTTCTACTTCTTTGCACTCAAGAAAATCTTGGTATCCATTTTCTCCTAAATAGATCATGTTATTGAATGTAGGGTAATTTTTAATAGTCATCCTAAATAGCCTTGTACAAATTCCATCATGATTATTTACCTTCTCACACTAAATTACACTAGAAAATTCTTGACCAAAGGTAAGATAAGTTGAAGTAACTAAACTTTGGCAATATTACTTATCACCCATTCTAGAAGAGAAGGATTGAAAATCTTTCAGAACAAGTCTATGTCACATACTAGGAGAGCTATGAAAAACATGTTATACATCAATATTTGTCTTACCATATTAGCTAGAGTATGGGCTACCTCATTGGTCTCTCAATAGACATGCATACTGGTATAAGCATGGAATCTATCTAATAAAGGTAAACATGACTTAGGATAGATGATCCAGTAGTTGTGTACACTAATACTTTTCATCTAAAAATCTTATGTGTCAACATGGTGAAAGACTGCAATTTGTTAATAGAAAATTCCTTAGAAAGTTTAGTGCACAACTATAAGGTCTTAGATCCTTATCAATTTTGATGTCCTAGATATTCACATTCATAACAAATTTAAAAAATGTCACTTCTTTAACCCCTTATCTTTTGTAATTAATTATCATACACCATAGTCAAGATTTTTGTACCAATAGTTGAATATTTTCTCTTTGAAATTATATACAAACACACACTCAAATCCACATTACCATCATCTTTAAAGACCTCTATTCTTCATAAGTGAGAAAATGAAAAATATAACACTAAACAATATTACATGAATAATTAAATGATTTTAAATAAATATTATTCTTAAAATATTCTTAACTGATTTTTACAATCTTTTATTTTTAGTCAAATTTACCTAAAGCTAATACTAAACTATCTAATGTTTACTATACAAATAACCTAATCCTAAATGAGATCACAAAATATAAACTCAATACATTTTTAAAACATGTAATCTTTAAGTTAGCATATACTATTATAATATATGAAGACATAATTGAGTAATGACATATAGATAGGTTACATTTGAATGCTAACATCTTATATTTTATGATAATTAGTAGATAAAATATTGACATGGAGTCATCCTTGACTATGATAGACTTTTATGATAATAGTAGACCTTGGATATTGACTAGGGAGACATCTTTTTGGGAGACACATGTCATCATTGGGTTGAAAGAACTTTAGTAGGTTGTGATCTAGCCTTCTCTATTTGACCAAGATAGACCTTTACTAGGTTTTATGCAACTTATTTCATGTGGTCCAACCTTCTCAATCTGACCTGGGAAAGAACTTTAGTAAGCTTTTATGCAATATTTTTCATGTGGTATAGCCTTCGCAATCTAACCAAGGTAGACTTTTCTCTACCATTGATAATGAAAAATCACAAGAAAAAAAAATGAAAATCACTTCTATTTTATTACATAAAAATTATCAATTATAATATATAATTAAATACAAAAAAGAAATTACTTTAGAAGACGTTGAATTTTGTTTTTGTTTTCCTGTTGTTGTATCAGCTAGTGGATGTATAGTTTGTTGGTGATGTGTCATAGTAGTTTCTAATTTTAATGCTATATCTTTCAGATTTTGTAGAAGGTTTTGGGTTCCTTTCAAAACTTATTTTTAATTAATCAAAACATTTTGAATCACACACCATAGTTCTGGATTAAAACATATAGAACAAGAGGAAAGAAACAAATATAAAATATTAACAATAATAATCACATTACAAATAATACAGAAACTGAACATTACGAAATTATGATATGTTGTAAATTAAGTAAACTATATTAAACTGTATGATATATAAAATATTAAAAATAAAAATATTATACTATAGAAAAAATTCAACAGCAGAAGTGAAAAAAGAACTCAATATATCATCACAGAAGAGTACTTCTGTATTAGTCGTTCATTATCATATTACAAAAATACAAATTGAAGGCTCAATATTTCTCTTATAAGTATACTTGTTTTTTGACATCTAATTAAAGACCTGAGATAACAAACTCACAACAAAAAAAAAAATTTATACAACTCATAGTCAAACAGTTACGACACATACACAGCTTGCGTGTACTTCAGTTACAAATGAATTTCTAATATTGAATCCCTGGCCGTGATTTTCCTAAACTCATCTAGGCCTCACTTGTGTAAAGAATCCCTGGTATCGGTTTTTCTGAGGTCATGCTGGACTCTTTTATGTGAAGTACGCCTGCTGAAGATGACGTGGTTGTCCCATATGTTTGCGATGACGTCATTATCACAGATGCCTGAGATGCCGTGCTCTATTCATGCGCACCACTCCCTGAGCTTGAAGCAACACTTTTGCTCCTCATTAGGAATCTGGGCTCTGTTGGAATGGGCAACGGCATTGAACTGCTTGAGATCATCAGAATAAGAATATCAATGGGTGGACGGAGTTGTGCATCATCTTGAACACACAAAAGCCCGACATGAATGACTCTCAACACTTGTTCCTCGGGGGATGCTTCTAAAACTGTTGAATCCATCATCTCAAGTATATTCCCCTCATTGTACAGCACCCATGCCTAGATAATACATCATCGGTTCAGTAAATTTAGGGCAAAAATATCACCAAAGTTAAAATGGAGATCCTCACCCGTTCTACTAAGGTTTCCATCCCTTGGGCTATATGGATCATATCCATATTTTTCTTTCCAGTGACAATCTCTAGCAGGAGCACTCCAAAGCTATAAATGTCGGCTTTAACAGAGAGCTTCCTTTTGATTACATACTCTGGAGCCATGTAACCCCGCATTACGCGCCACATCAGCACAAACTCGTTTGTATCTAAAAGAATTTATTCCTCGTACACTTGAATAATAGAATACTACACAGTATCTCGTGCTCCTTACCATGTGCCTGAAACAGATGTTTGGATATGCGTCTCAAGCTCAGGGAAGAGTCTAGCAAGCCCAAAATCGGCTATCTTTGGATTGAGTTTGTCATCAAGCAAAACATTCCTTGGTTTAATATCTCTGTGAATAATTTTCATCAGCGAATCCTCATGAAGATAGAGAAGCCCGCGAGCAATCCCAACGATAATGTCATAACGTTTTTGCCAATCTAACAGTCTAAAATTTTCTGGATCTGCAATCCCAATTCTTAGACTATCATGCCTTTCGAACAACATTGGAATACTAAAACGCGCGATGAGAAAGGGATGATGAGAAAACCAAGCGTAACTTACCGAAGAGGAAGGTGTCAAGGCTCTTGTTGGGCAAATACTCATAAAAAATCAACCTTTCATCTCTCTCAGCGCAACATCCCAATAGTTTCACAAGGTTTCGATGCTGAACATTCGCCACAAGTTTCACTTCGTTCATAAATTGTTCATTACCTTGTGTTGACTTCGCAGACAGTTTTTTCACTGCTATTTCCTTTCCGTCTTTAGTTCTTCCCTGAAAGATTAAAACAAAATTAGACTTCTCTATGTCTCTTTAAACAGATTTCAGGGAAAAGATACAGAATAGAGCTTTACCTTGTATACGGAACCAAAACCGCCTTCTCCAAGCTTTTCATTTTCATGAAAATTGCCAGTGGCTTCTGCCAGTTCTTCCAAGCTAAAGTCAAAACGCTGCTCCTGTTGAAATGACCACCTCTATGTACAGTCACAAACATGGGTAAGCTAGATGATCAAATGTTGAACTTACAAAGCAAACAGAAAAGAAATAAATAAACAAAATTAAAATCGTGATGAGCACCTTCATTATGGGCAGCTTGAGTTGCCGGTCCTCCTAATATGGCAGATTTGAGTGTTTTTCTCATAGCAATTAAACAAATGAGTAACATCACAAGCATTCCTCCCACAAACCCCAGTATTAGAGGTAGTGTTTTTGAGGATTTCTCTGCATGGCAAATCTTTATTGTCATATAATGAAATCAAAGAGTTTACCCAATGAAAATCTAGCAAACATGTTCAATTAGTAGAAAAGAAAAATAAGTGGGCAGATTTACCACTTGATGTTTTGCGGTGCAGTGATGAAGGTGAGGGTGATAATGGCGATGATTCCAACTCTACCATTGGCAAATAAAAGGGGTACATCTCATATCTCATCGTGCAGCTTCTTGACAGAGTCCGTGTGTTGGTGTCCAAAATGACACTTATGCTCTAATAGGCTGCAAGTATACCCTCAGATAGATTTTAGGGGTGGTTAGCTCCAAAATGTAATTAGGTCTTAGGATAACTGGACCAACTCTAGGGACAAGACTGCCCTCTTCTGCTTTTGGCTCTACAAAACCAAGGCGGGTGCACCTAACCCAGTATAAACTATACTTCACACACCAAAGACTGGGTTTGAATAACAGATAAATGGATAGCAAGAAAGTACTGAATGTTAACCACGCACTCATTGACTCTCCATTGCTATGGGTAGGAACCTTACACAACCAAATGCTGAAAATTTAAGGAATGGTTCTTAATTTATGTTTTTGAATTATAACAACCACAATCAAGATATGTCAGCAAGGAAATACTTATCTAGGCCAGTGTCTCATCCATTGGGCAAGGTTTCTTAGACAGACTACACACACACACCAGAATGTATCTGAGATTCAAATCCATAAACACATTTACAATCTCCTCTACTACTTACAAAATATCCCTACATAGACAAGAGATAAATCTAGGTCCCATCTGAAGCATCATTTAATCTAATCCTGGATTAGAACTCAAGAATGAAGACCTATACATAAAAAGGTTATGCAGTGAACTGGAAAGTTCAAAATTCATCTACGTTGACACAAGGGAGAGATGAGAATCATGTGCCTGCATTAAGTATGAAGAATCCTCAAGTGCATACAATCCATCCAAAGGAACTCTGCTTGCAAACTGCAGCTTAGACTTACAACTTTCTTTCAATTGCCAAAAAATCAAGATGAGTCATTACAATTCAGACTGAGAAGAGGATTCACAACTCAAAAGTTTGAATACCTAACTCCCAATGCCCTAAAAAATGATCACAAAAATCCCTTTATACCACGGTTACAAAGCAAGCATAATGATCACTTCCAACTCAAAAATTCAAAATCACCTAACCCCACTGAGGAATTAACACAAACATGACAGGGGTAAAGCCGTAGCATTTGACAATCCATTCTGCCCACTCTGGCCGCTCAAAAATTGAATTTTGGTACCTCCTGCCACAAAAACTCTCAGCAAGTTCAAACAATCACCATGCATTTCATGGGCTTGTGCTTTTAACCATCCAACACCTCGGGTTAACTCTGCAATGGCGATGCCAAACAGTTGTCGCATGATCGCATAGCCCGAAAATGGGCTATGCGAACATGTGACACACCACTTCCCATTGCCTTCATAACCACCAACGCTATCGCTTGCCACAAAAGGGTTTCTCACATGTTTGCAAGCCAGAAAACTGGCTCACGTGAACATGCAACAAGCCACTACCATGCACCCTGCCGACTGTCATGTCACCGCTGAGAATCCTAGTCTGAGCCCGCATGAAAACCCTATCATCCTGCCAGCTCAGACCAACCGGACATTGCCATGACACCACCTACCAATGGGACCACCAAACAACCACAAACAGGCCCTAGCACACGTGGCACCCTATCGCATGATCGCATAGCCCAGAAATGGGCTATGCGAACATGCAACAATCTGCGAACATTAATTGCCACTATAACTACCACCGCAGGGAGTCAACAGCAAAGGGCTTGTTGCATGATCGCAAGCCATGAAAATGGCCCTTGCGATCATTCGACAAGGCCACTAGACCGCCACATCACCACCTGCCGGCCAATAGAACAATACCACTTAGCATCTGAAAGATGCCCCATCACCTGCTACCGGGCCCCAGGGACACGTGGCAAGTAGTCGCATGATCACATAGCCAAAAATTGGGCTATGCAATCATGCGACAGCCAATCCTAGGTTGCCACATGACCACCTCAGATCATGAAACAACAACCACCAACTGCGAAGAACCAGGACCCATCTGGACAGATGGCAAGTGGTCGCATGATCGCATGTCAGAAAAGTCTAACATGCAGCCATGCGACAACCAATAAGAACATGCCCCCTGCCTCCCCACATACACTGAGCCCACTTCACCGAAGAAACACTTGGAATAAACAAAATCAATGGCAGACGCATGATCGCATGTGGAAAGAATATTCCATGTGATCACAGGTCGACCATTGATCTCCTCCCTCTGCCGCTTTGAAGAAACTAGCCCCACATCGTCACACTTGCATATTTAAGACAAAGTAGACCACTAGGCAGCTGAACAGGACTAGGACCCACATGGCTAGGTGGCAAGCAGTTGCATGATCTCATGTCATAAAAGTTTGACATGCGGCCATGAGACAACCAATCAGGAAGAATCTAGACCGACCATCCGGTCGGACTTGCGCAGTTAAGACCGAGGTTTAAAACACACAATGTTTTCAGCACCAAAAGACAAGTGCATAAAACTGGAAGGCAAAGGTCAAAAACAACAAGGGTTTTCAGCAAAAGATTGAAAACACACAGGAATATTGACAGACCGAAAGATAGAAAACACGCCAAAAATATCACGGGCTTTCAAAAACATTGTAGGTTTTTGACACTGTGGTAGATTTTAAAGTTTATTTCCTATGGACCTTAGGACTTGGATATCATTTTGGGTTTTGTGATTCAGGAAATGCGATTTGGACCAGAGCAAGGTGACAACATGAAAAACATAAGGTAGGACATTTGACAAACATTTGCAAGGGAGAGGCCATTTGAACAGGATTTTTGCTATGGCAGAAAAATGGCCTAACAGTGGCTCTGTCTGGGGACAATGGGTAACTTGTGCCCATGCGAGAATTTAAGATTTCTGGAAGAGTGGACCACCAACAGGACAAAAATAGGGAACTCAAAAACTGACAACTGAACCAGGAAAAGAAACACACAATGGGAAAGGGAAACTGTACAAAGATTTACAATATTTACAAAAGGCTCAAGGCCCCAAAACTATGATCAACCTTTACCTCTATCAAACAAGAAATTTTCATCTCCACAAATCAGAGACAAACTAAAAATTTTGCTTCCATGTGACAAAACATAATTATATCCACTTTTCAAAAGCTTAAGACAAAGATTGCCAACACATTCCTCCTGAGGGCTGGAAAGGTAATCATACCAATTATGAAAATGCTATGACACATGCATGTTGCAGTCAAAAAGGAAAATGCTGAAGGAGCCACAAGATGAACCATCCTCAATCTTGTCAACAAACCCAAGAATTCTACTATCCACACGAAAAGAAAAACACTCCAGCTCACTTAAATCGTCGGTGTAGACACCATCAGTTTGATTTATATCAGAAAAAGGCACCTCCAAGGAGAAGATGAACCGATCCTCATGCAAACACTGAGGGAACTCATCACATGTGACATGATCACCAAACATAGGAGCAACCTGCATCTTGTCAGCATTTGACAAAACTAAAAATTGTTGATAGGTGGGAAGAGAAACATCAACCTATCCATGAGATGGTGAAGCTTGAGTAGCTGAAAGGCCATCCTTCCATGGCTTAGCAAAAGATCCAGAATCAGGTCAAGACTCAAAATCTATACAACCTTCCCAATCAGTACTCAAAACCATATCAGGGACCACAACATCCCTTGAAGATAAACAAACACTGATGACATCATCATCTGATGAATCATATTGCATCTGGTTGTCATTTAGCAGTGTGGGAGTAGTAAAAGAATCAAAGGTACACATGTCAAATTCAAATCTCATTGACTCATGCTCTCGGTCAAAATCAATGTGTGTTGGTTGTAAGAACTCAGAGCCATCTCCTCCTGAATATCTGAGATATTCACAAGACAATAAATCTAAAATTTGTTCAATGTGAAGTGAACAAGTATCCCTAGCATCACCTTCCTTTGATAAGTAGTCATCAGCAACATCTTCATTCATCCACTCCTCTTCTTCATCTGATTGACTGCATAAACTTTCTACCCCATATTGAGAAAGAGCATCACTTTCATGATTGCAAGAAAGAGTGTCAACACCTGACACATATCCTTCATAAATTTCATCATTTTCAATATCAGCACTACAGAGTAGAGCACCAATTGCATCCTCAAGTTTAAGACTACCAACACCAAGTACCCAATCCCTGATACATCCATAATGCTCTTCCCACAAGGCATTTGACCAACTAGTTGACTCAGGAAAACAAAGCTCCAAGAATAAACCAATGAAATCAGATTCAGGAAACTCAACATCCTTAGGAAGCTCATCATATACTTCACAAAATCTATCATAGAATAAGGATATGGATAAATCCTTTCTACTTCCCACTTTTAATCTTACTAATCTCATGCAATCCCTAAGGATGCCCTCCTCAAGGAAAGCCAGCTCCTTATTCAACTTATCCATTAAACTTACTGCAATACTTCCATATAATCTTGCCAAACTGCAACTGAAAACTTGAAGTATACTAACCTCTACTCACACCTTATCCTTCTTTTAGTGCTTGATCACTTTATAAGGAACATTTAAAACTTGAGAAGTACCTGGGAGTCTTGCAGCAGAAGACCTTGTCGACTGGAAGGCAGGGCAGATCTTGGGCTCACCTTGAAGCTCCATCAGATAACTTTGTCATGCAAAGCCACCACCTCCTTGAGAGGAAAATGTTTCATTGTTTCTTCTTCCAACCAACACAAAACTACACCAGGTATACACACTGTTTATCAGAAGGAACACTGATCAAATAGAGAAATTCAGAGCCGCCACTCACAACTAGGTGAGAAAATATCAGCAAATGCTTGTTTTTGTATTTGACTCTTTCCAATGGCTCCCTAGCGGAGTCGCCATCTTGTTGGTGTCCAAAATGATGCCTATGCTCTAATAGGCTGCCAGTATAACCTCAGATAGATTTTAGGGGTGGTTAGCTCCAAAATGTAATCAGGTCTTAAGATAACTAGACTAACTCTATGGACAAGACTGCTCTCTTCTACTTCTGGCTCTACAAAACTAAGGCGGGTGCACCTAACCTAGTATAAACTATACTTCACACACCAAAGGCTGGGTTTGAATAATAGATAAATGGATAGCAAGAAAGTACTAAATTTTAACCACACACTCATTGACTCTACATTGCTATGGGTAGGAACCTTACACAATCAAATGCTGAAGACTTAAGGAATGGTTCTTAATTTATGTTTTTGAATCATAACAACCACAATTAGGATATATCAACAAGGAAATACTTATCTAGGCTTGTGCCTCATCCATTGGGCAAGGTTTCTTAGACAGACTACACACACACACACACACACCAGAATTTATCTGAGATTCAAAGCCATAAACATATTTACAATATCCTCTACTACTTATAGAATATCCCTACATAGACAAGAGATAAATCTAGGTCCCATCTGAAGCATCATTTAATCTAATCCTGGATTAGAACTCAAGAATGAAGACCTATCCATAAAAAGGTTATGTAGTGAACTCGAAAGTTCAAAATTCATCTACGTTGACACAAGGGAGAGATGAGAATCATGTGCCTACATTAAGTATGAAGAATCTTCAAGTGCATACAATCCATCCAAAGGAACCCTACTTGCAAACTACAGCTTAGACTTACAACTTTCTTTCAATTGCCAAAAAATCAAGATGAGTCCTTACAATTCAGACTAAGAAGAGGATTCACAACCCAAAAGTTTGAATACCTAACTCCCAATGGCCTCGAAAATGATCACAAAAATCCCTTTATACTAGGGTTACAAAGCAAGTATAATGATCACTTCGAACTCAAAAATTCAAAATCACCTAACCCCACTGAGGAATTAACATAGACATGACAGGGTTCAAGCCGTAGCATTTGACAATCCATTCTGCCCACTCTGGCTACTCAAAAATTGAATTTTGGTACCTCCTGCCACAAAAAACTCTCAGCAAGTTCAAATGGTCACCATGCATTTCATGGGTTTGTGCTTTTAACCATCCAACACCTTGGGTTAACTCCACAATCGTGACACCAAATAGTTTTCGCATGATCGCATAGCTTGAAAATGGGCTATGCGAACATGCGACATGCCACTTTCCATTGCCTTCATAACCGCCGATGCTGCCACTTGCCACAAAAGTGTTTCTCACATGTTCGCAAGCCAGAAAAATGGCTCACGTGAACATGTGACAAGCCACTACCATGCACCCTACCAGCTGTCATGTCACCACCGAGAATCCTAGCCTGGGCCCGTGTTCAAACCCTATCATCCTGCCAACTCGGACCAACCAGAGATTGCCATGACACCACCTGCCAACAGGACCACCAGACAACCACAAACGTGCCCCAGCACACGTGGCACCCTGTCGCATGATCACATAGCTCGAAAATGGGCTATGCGAACATGTGACAACCCGCAAACATTAACCGCCACCGTAACCACCACCGCAGGGAGTCAAGAGCAAGGGGCTTGTCGCATGATCGCAAGCTGTATTCCATGTGATGACATGTCAACCGTTGATCTCCTCCCTCTGCCACTTTGAAAAAATTGGCCCCACATCGTCACACTTGCCCATTTAAGACAAAGTAGACCACCAGGAAGCTGAACAGGACTGGGACCCACACGGCCAGGTGGCAAGCGGTCGCATGATTGCATGTCAAAAAAGTCTAACATGCGACCATGCGACAACCAATCAGGAAGAATCTGGACCCACCATCCGGTCGGACTTGGGCAGTTAAGATCGAGGTCGAAAACACACAAAGTTTTCGGCACCAAAAGACAAGTGCATAAAACTGGAAGGCAAAGGTCAAAAACAACGAGGGTTTTTGGCAAAAGATCAAAAACACACAGGAATATCGATAGACCAAAAGATAGCAAAGAAGCTGAAAACATCACGAATTTTTGAAAACACTATGGGTTTTTGACACTGTGGTAGATTTTAAAGTTTGTTTCCTACGGACCTTAGGACTTGGATATCTTTCTGGGTTTTGTGATTCAGGAAATGCGATTTGGACCAAAGCAAGGTGACAACATGAAAAACACAAGGCAGGACATTTGACAAACATTTGCAGGGGAGAGGCCATTTTCACAGGATTTTTGCTATGGCAGAAAAATGGCCTAACACCCGGGCTCCTTTTTCGATAAAAAACACTTCTCCAAATTTTTCCTTGCTTGAGACAAACATGTACTACAATCATTGATTGATAAATCTCCCCAACACTGCCTGTAGATTTTTGGATCAATAAAGTAGCCCGATCCAACAACAAAATGCTTATTTGTATCTGTAGCTTCTCAAGACAAATTGAAGAGAAGAGAAGAGGTCATGGATATGAAACCCTACAAATCGCTTGAGAAACTTTCCACGGTCATAAATGAAATAAAGGTGGCATTTAGTCTTGAAGTGAAATCGGTATTATCATAGCACAAGAAATAGTTATCCATCCACACTCATACACCCATATCATTGGGGCATTCTCTTTGATCAAGATAGTATGCTTGGTTTGAACAATCTAAGCATTTCACCGCAGAAGCATTACCAAAACACTGGAACAAACCATAGACTCTATCGCGATATTTTCCACTAGAAGACTTGTTAAACCCTTGAACTACATTCCGAGATAGATCATTGATAAGTGTATCCAAGTTTTGGGAGTATGCACTCAACTTTGTGTAAGTCGATGCATTGTTGCAAACAGTCCATTGAAAGTCACATGTGACTAAATAGAAAGCCATTAGAAATAGCAAAACAAGTAGCATTTTTTTCCCAATTCAGCTATATGATTCTGAATCAATGGAAATGCATTTTATCATAATCGAATGTGTTATGAACTTGAATCCTTTCAAGAAAGTGCGGTAACATCCCCTGCCATTGCAACTTTCATTAGTGATGCAAAGGTCATACGTACAGTTTTCAAAGGGCCATAATTTAATTATGTAAAGATGTCCACAATCCAGTCAATGATTAAGCAGAAGATCGGAAAGATTCCACACTTTTCCAGAGGGTACGATAATAAACCAAGGTAAAGCAAATCAAATTTGTTATCAAAAACATTTATTAGATCCATTGGCCCTCACATGATGCGTAAAGGTTTTTTTGCCAACCCTTGTGGAATATTTTCCCCTCTTATCTAAACGCAATAATGGCTACAGTGTTAAATGGACTTGTACCCAGTAAACAATGTTAGGTGGAAGAATTCCTTTCCCAACTTTTTCCCTCTTCCTGGAAGTTTCTTTTATGATTCAGTGCTTTCTTAGCGCATGAAATCAAATAATATTTTAACTTTTTGAAATTAAAGATGGACTCAAAATTATATAGATAAGATTTCAATTTAAATATTGTTTAATTTAAAAGATACAAATTGATCAAAAGTAGAGGAACTTTTTATTTATTTAAAGGTTTCAAACAATTTTTAGTGGTATGATCATGAAAATTATTTCAATAAATAGAAGTCTTACAAAAAAATTATCAAATTTTAGAAAATCACAAAATTGTACAGTGGAAAATGAGATAGGGAAAGGATCTAGTATCTGAACCTGTTCCAATAGTTGTGATAGGAGTTGTTCATTTAATACCTACACTTGTTAATTTAATACCTATTCTTGTTGATTTAATGTCCAATTTATTTTAGCAACGTTGTACCAATAATTGTAACTTTAAAGTTGTTATTGTTATGATGACTATCTATAATTGAATGAAATGTACCATTAAGTGCAAAAATAACCAATGATATGATGCTACATCAGCTACACAAGTATGGGTCTCTTTTTTGCACAATCATTGATCTCACTTTTTTGGGGGCTATTTTGGACACCTTGGCAAAAACCATACTGATGTGGTATCATATTTGATGATGTGGACTTGCCAAGTAAGCTACCATAAAAATTGGGAGTGATTTAAAATTCCCACATAAGATTTTGAAAAGCATAAAATTAAGGTGCTCAACTACTAAATCCTCTCCCTATATAATTTTTTTTAATCTTAAAAGAAATATCACCTCCATCACCACATGGCACAACATTGATTGTTTATAATACAAAATACTTGCTCCAAAATTTGAGTATGAAAAGAGCAGACATACAGAGTGACCATGTCATCTATATCAGCAATTGAAACTCCCATCATAGAAATTAATTGAAGGTGAGCCTAGACAAAGTGGACCAAGGATTAACCCTATATCTAGAGCTAGTGATCCCCGGGACTTTGTATTGTACTTGTATATTGTTTTTCTTAGATCAGAGTAGTCGATTCTCAGACATCTCTATCATAGTGTAGCATGTCCTAGTCCATTTAGGAAAGACCATAAATTCCTGGCGTGGCCACTTTCTCTATGAAGTGTAGGAATTAAAGAACACATAATAAAAGTGGAATTTTTGATGATTTGAAGTGCTGGTCTATGTGAGATGAATCATTATTGTAAGTCTCGAGAATATTTTCATAAGCAATTGATTTGGGTTAGTTTGAAAGTAATTAATGAGATTATTTTTATAAGATAATGGAAGTTAATCATAATATTTCTCTGTAAAAATTATACGTGATAATATTTCATTTAGTACTATATTTTTTTATTACTATTTCCTCCTTTGGTATGGATTTGAGGAAAAGGAGCATCTCCCCCTAGTTAGTTGGGACAAGATTTGCTTACCTAAATCACTAGGTGGTTTAGGTCTAAGAAAAATTCACAACCTTAATAGGGCTCTGTGTTCCAAGGTGGCCTAGACCATGCTTCTAGGATCTACTGAGTGGTGCAAAACTATAGAATCTAAGTACCTGGATGGTGGTCATTTTTGTAAACTCTTCATGGAACAGGGTCACCCTAGGGGATCCAAAATATGGTACATCATTCTCAAATGTAGAAGTATTTTGGAGAAAGGGGCCATATGGTAGTTGGGAAATGATAGGGATATCCATTTTTGGGAGGATCCTTGGATGCCTAATATTACTCTTGCTACTTCCCAATTCTCCCAACTAAGAATCATCCTTACTCTCAGAGTTGGTCCCCTGGTCTCAAACTTTATTACCAACATGGTAAATGGATTGATTTTCTCCCTACCCTATAGGATAGACCTGACCTTGTCAATCTCGCTACCAAACTCAATGATTTGTTGCAATATGTCTACATTCCTCTAATGGATCAGCTAGATAGACTTCTATGGTGACATACCCAACATGGAGGTTTTTCTATCAAAATGGCTTATGGTCTGCTGATTACTAAAATTGTTGACACCATGTGATGGAAGAAGGTTTGGTAGTCCCAATTAATCCCTAAGGGTAATTTCTTTTGGTGGATTGTGCTACATGGAAAAATCCTCACTCTTCACAACCTGGTCAAGAGGGGATTTAGCTTGGCTAACAAATGTTGTTTATGTAAAAAGGAGGAGGAAAGTATAACTCACGTCTTATTACATTGTGACTTTTCTACTAAGGTCTAGAAGTAGATCCTCTCCTGGCTCAACCTCATGTGGGTTTTTAATAGGGATATCCATGACAGGTTTCATGACTCGTACTCCCCTTCCCAGCACACCCTGATAAAACTCTTAGGGTCCGTTTGGGTTCTGGAATACCAAATGCTGGATATAGTCAATTTTGGAAGATGTTGCAATTCTTGAAGACACAAATCCTAAAAAATATTTTTGGAATATGGGCTAAACTGTTTGGTTCACCCAGAAGATGACTGAGAAGATGCATAAGGAATTTTAATTCTTTATTTTAATTTCTTTGAATATGGTGTGTATATGTCTATATGTATACACACATACATGTATGTTTATATACACATATACACACATGTATATATACACATACACACATGTGCATATATACACATACACTGACAGGGGGGTGAATCAGTTAGATCATGTAGTCCCAATCACAATTATGCAACTCTTAAAACAATTCCAAATAATTATGCAACTCGATAACATAAAATACTATACTATCTGTGTCTTTACTGATTATCAGTCAAATAACTTAATGTGATTACTGACCAAATCAAATATGCAATATGTAAAGAATTATAACATGACATTAATCATAGAAACACATAACACAATGATTTAATGTGGAAACCCTATTAAGGGAAAAGCCACCTAGGACCGGTAACTCAAAATAATTTTCACTCTTCTGAAGTGAGCTTGGTGAACAACCAACCCTATTAAAGGTAACAAAACACATTGTAAGGTGTGACCTTGTTAGAGGATTTAAGACTAACAGTTATCATCCAACCAGCATTCACTATGGGGTTAATAGGATAACAATGTACATTCAATGAATGACATAGGGCATAACTGTTGTCATATTTTTGCACATTTTGGAAACCTAATTACTAGATGAGCTACAATAACCTAGTTTGTGTTATTAGGTGGTCTTGCTTATATTTTTGTTCATTTCATTGCAAAGTACATGAAGATAAAAAGGAAATGAATTGCATCTACATCTACACATACATCTATCTATGGAATTTATACTGTACAGAAGGGAAAGAACTGAAAAGAAAAGCATCTATCTAAGCTCACACAGGCCGTGAGCATAGCCTTTACCAGAATTGAATGGATGAGTGTAGATATACATAAAGAAATAATTGATATGGGGGTACTAGACATTGCCTGGTGTTGATATCCAGATTTGGTCTAGTCTAGTGAGCTCCTGAGATCCAGAACCTACAAGAAGTGAAGAAAGGAGATGGGTTAGATCCAATGGATCCATGCAATGGCTGGTATCACAATATCACATAATGCATACATACACTCAGCCATACACCTTTAATAAAGGTTGTGCTCAGGGCATGTGCATGAGAATCTTCCAAAGAACCAAAAGAGGCACCATGTTTTCATTGATGTGTTTGTTTCATGTGCAGATACAGGGAAGCTAATCCAATAAAGAGTTCCGCGAATGATCTGGGTCCTTGATGTGGGTAACGATAGATTAATCTTATTGTACTCTATTTGTTACCCCTTTGAGGGCCAAGAGCACACACAGTGTGTACAAATAGGGAACATTCAAATGATCCAGCATCAGTCAAGCTATGATAAATAGAGGGTAATATGGCATCGGGCTCTGAACAGAGCTAATGGCAGAGTACACAAATCTATGAAGAAGATAGGGTTCTTTGTTGCATAGATGTTCACATGGCATTTCAACATTGATCTTCAACAAATATAGAGGGGCATCAATTCAGAATGTAGAATGCAGGACAATATGTGTGAACTGACATGGGGATATTTACAGTAATGAAGCAATCACAGTACATAGATGACAAGGTGCAAAAATCAGTACATGATAGGCTTGGTTCCTTTAACATTTAACACATATTGAAGAACAACGTTAGGCCACCGTGTTTTTTAACACTACAATCTCCACACACCAAGGTGGGAACAAACAGTAATAATACAATGCAAAGAGTGGTTCTCGAGCTCTAATTTCATGGTAAACATGGTACAGACATGGTTGAGCCTCATAATAATAAGATACATACAGATTCAATGATGAACCAAAGATACCAGCAAACACATACAACATGCCACCCAAGTGGAAGAATAGGACACGGTATTGGGTTCCAACATATGATGGTAAAAACAAAGCATAGCCCCGAGCTCAAGTGCATCTTGAGCTATGCTTGATGCCTTGAGTCTCACATTGAAGGCAATAGTGTACACACTCTCGAGCAGGATACTACTATGCCCATGTTGCAGTGAATGTGGCCCATAAAACATCATGCCAATAGCAGCATGGTTACAATACGGGCATAGTGGTCATGCCCGAGCCCAAGCTTCAAGAAATGAGAAAGCATATGGAAATACATCTTCACAGTGCCTAGTTGTGTAGCTTACGGGATGCAAGGTTAGCATATGCCATGAATGCATACTCATTTGTTTGAGTATGCATCCACGGAGTATTGCCATTATTTTAACCAGCATGAAATGAAATAAAAGGGAAGCTAGCGGCGTGAAGTATAGTTGTATGATGCCCTTCCCATGCTCATTGTCGTGACTACATACTCTTTTATTTGAGTATGCATTCATGAGGAGGCATGCTAATATGGAATTGCAAAGGTTGAAATTAAATAGAGAAACATATACGTGCTACAATTCTATAAGGAAATGAAACAAGATATATAATGACGCCCTAATCGGCAATCCAAAATAACAACAATAGTTGATGTCCTCACTCATGGCCATTGAAATTCATAAGCACATAATTTAATTCACATTTCCAAAATACAAATGCAACATTCAAAGCCGAGAGGCATAAACATATACATAATTTCAACATGTGACAGTGTCAATTCACCATTGCCATGATTTTTATAGTGAATTCGAAGCATGCAAAATGAAATGAAACCGATCACAGGGGCCTACCTCTATCTTTTTATTGGTTCAAATTTGTTGTTTCCTCATCTGAATTTGAAGTTTAGTGAACTTGATGTATATGGAAATGGCAACTTGCCACCTGTCGAAGATCAACTCCAATTGCTAGTGCCGATGCTGCAATAATGATTTCTTGCCGATGCATCTTCTTTTCCCCCCTTCTTTTTAGGGTTGAGAATATGATTGGCCTCTTTTTTAAATGTTTTATTTTTGAAGGCCATGTGTCATATGACCTTGGGTCTGCTATGTTGAGGATATTTGAAGGGGACTTAGTTTTAATTTTTGAATAGGCTATTAATGTGTTCCTCCCTTTTTCATATTGGGTTGAGGCTTTTATAGCTTTATTTTACATACTAGGTGTTCTTTAAATAATGTCGATTTGGTCAAAATGTAAATATTTTGGATATTCTCCTCATTTTTTGAGTTTAGATTATCTCAAAATATATTTAGGATCCACTTCATTTGGTTTAGTAAAGGGGAATATTTTAATTGTAAAAGTCATTGCAAAACCTTGTTGTAAATATTGACAAGTGGTGTTTTATAAGCCATTGTCAGTTTTTCTTTATGATGCATGACTTAGTGGTGGGATAGTCTCCCTTTTGAATACCTATTTTTAGAGACCCCACTTTCTCCATTCCCCTAGATTCTCAGGAATTGGGCATCCAAATTTTAGAGTGGCATGATCATGGTCCTAGTGGTAGGTTTTTCCTATTCTTGGTGAAGTAGTGGACTTCAATGCTGATTCTACATATTTTCTATATATGCCTCTCACCTTTGGTGATTGAAGGCTAGTTCTTCCTTCCCTCATTTTTAGGAGGTGAATGTTGTAGCTCCAGGAGAAGAAAATTGATGTTTTGATTCCTTTTATTACAGTTAATAGCAATTGTCCTTCTTTTTCTACAGCTTTTTGAGTTGATTTGATGGATTTGATGTCATGTATTGTGATTGAAATTTGATCCTTTTCTTGATATTTAGTTTATTTTGATGTTTACAAACACTAATTTTTCTTAAAGTTTCCATTTGTGTGCATTTATATGTGTTTGAGTTGTGGAATCTATTTTCCCTTCTCATTTACAACCAGCACCTGATTATTTTCTAAGGGAAGAATCAGATTTGGGAAGAGTTGTGAAGTTCAAGTTATATGCTGGATTACATTGTGAGTCTATTTTCAGTTTGTGGATCTATCCAGTTTGGTGAATCACCTAAGTTAAATCTCAGTTATTTCAATTTCATGCAATCTCTCTCCCTTTCCCTTCAAGTTCAGTTTAGTTCAGGTGATACACATGGGGAAGCCGGCCCTTAATCCAAAGGTTTATTCTTAGTGAAGTAATCCCACATCCTGAGAGTATTACCATGTTTCATGGGATTGCTAGGTTTCATACTTAGCCATCACAAGTGCAATCCCTAGTGACAATAGTTTTTGGCATGCCCAGTGGGATAGAAGACTCAATGAGTTGTTTTCTAGAAAGTTTTATGCAAGTTATTGTGTGGTATTAGCAGTGACAGTATTTTGAAGTCATACCTGGAAACTCTAATGGTGTCTTATGCAGATCGGTATATAAGCTTATGAGTGGGATTCCAACTAGATAGAGTAACAATCCTTTCATGTATGTAGAGCTGCCATCTGTCAAGAAGAAGTCTAAAGCAACCCAAGCTAGTGCATCAAAATTTGCAAATCTTACTCCCAATCCAGTTCCTAAGCCTGCACACATTCCTACAAGTGCTTCCCCAATTCAGTCCATACACATATTGCTACCCATACAATTAGCCCCTATAATTCAAGTTCCCTTAAATCCTCCAGTGGCTCAACCCATATTACATCCTTTAGTAGCTTTCAATCAAGGCAATCCTTTAAATTTGTAACAGCATGATGACATACCTATATCAGCCCTCAAGAGCTTGCCTTTGTTTACAAGAGAGGATCAAACCTCAACTATTGAGCATATAAGAGATGTAGCATCCCTTTGCACCCTGCATAATATAACCCAAGATAATGTTGTTGTGAGATTGCTAGCAGCCTCATTTAAGGGCAAAGCTTTGCAATGGTTCAGAAGTTTACCAGTTGGTTCTATTAGAGATTGGGATGGGTTGGGTCAAGCCTTGACCAATCAGTTTGAAGACAAATTAGACCATCTTTCATTAGTTGAGCACCTAACTACTATCAAAAGAGCACCTCAAGAATACATGATGGATTTCAATTTCAGATTTCAAAGAATGTGGCATAGAATACCAGCTACCATTAGGCCATTGAGCCAACATGCTTTCCTATATTATTTGAGAGCCCTCAATAGTGATATTTTTGTTATGATCTAGTCATTGGGTGGGAATAACCTTCCGGTAGCATATGATCTTTCCATAAGGGCTGAGAATAGTCTAATCCAAGCTGGGAAGATATCTCCAAGACCCCTAATGCCCATTTTTCTAGAGTTACACCCAATCCTAGAATCAATCCCAGCTCTAGCATATATTCCACCTCTCCCAGTTCCTACTCAACAAGCTATTAGCCCAATTGCAAGCCAATCTCAGGATCTGGATGATATCAAGAAAGCATTGCATACAGTCTCTAATGGGTTGGTTACTATAAGTAAGAAGCTTGATTCACAACCTTCCCCGCAACCCTACCAACCCTACCAACAACCTCTCCAACAATCTTATCAACAGCCTTACCAGCTACCCTATCAAAATCATCACCAGCAAAATAGGCCCCAATACCAACAAGGCTAGCAAAATCAAACAAGAAGTTACAACCAAAAAGCTAGCTAGCCTTACAATCCTAACACTCCTAGTACTTCTAGGGAGTTGGTTCCCATGGCTCAAAACAACATGGTACAAGATTACCAATGGGGATGCCCATGCAATTAGCAACATGTTCAAGGAATGTATCCAATGGGTTATGCTCAGGCCCTCATGGTGCAGAATAACATGACCATGCCATAGGAGGTGGTTCAAGGACTAGAAATGTAGCAGTGTCTAGTTGCCACCACAAGTGAAGTTTAGGCACCTGAGGTAGAATTGATGAACTTTCAGAAGGAAGACTTTTATGGGGTGAATTTCTCACCAAATGACAACTCAACTTATACACCTATTGCAGCCAACACAAGATCCAAGAAGAAGGCTTTAGAGGTAAAGAAAATGGCCTCCACCAGTCAACAAGCCCCTATTGTGAGTCCACAACCCAAAGTAGTTCAAGCTCCAGTCCTAAACCAATCTAAGGAGATCAAAGAACCAATCAAGGCAGCTACACAGTTGGTATCTACACAAACAAAGGTTGTTGTACCTAAAGGATAGCCTAAAGAAAGTTTGGGATCTTTTAATATTGTGGAACAAATGAAGAAGACCTCCATTAGCGTACCATTGATGGAAACTTTGGCAATCCTTGGACAAAAGGAGTTGATATTCAATGAATTAGCTAAGATTTCACCAAGTCAAGGAGTTGTTTTGGAATAACCTAAAGTCCTAGTGGCTGGAACATCTCAAATGGATTGGCAAAAAGAAGAAGTTAGCTCACATCCTGTTGTCATCTCACAGGTTAAACCTCCTCCTTTCTATGTAACTCTCATTGTTGGGGATCATTTAGTTCATAACTATATGATAGATTCAGGGACAAGTAGTTTTGTAATTTCTAAGCAACTGGCAGATCTATTAGAGTTACCTTATGAACCAATAAACAAGCTTGTTGTCCAGTTGGATGGGTCATCAGTCAATACCTTGGGAGTCATAAAAGACCTGAGTCTCACTCTTCATGAATGTCCTAATTTTTCAATTCCTCAAGATGTCTATGTCATAGATCTGCCTCCTCATTTTTCTATTTGTCTAAGCAGAGATCTCACTGCTAGGACAGGAGGATATCTCTTAGCTGATTGGTCTCACCTATATTTTAGAACTAGATATGGAACCAAGGTCAAAATTAAGTCTGAATATTTTGCAAAAACTCATGTCGAACCATACACCCCAACCCCTATAAATGCTAACCTGATGTATCATGAGAAAGAGTCAAGTGATTTTGAATCTGAGACCAGTGATGAAAAGATTCCTGATATTGCTTTGGATGAGTGGGATGAGAGAAATCTAGAAGAAGATGACCCTTTCAGAATTATGGATATTTCTGGTATTGGAATGTTTATCATTCATGAGGGAGATGTTGTGATACCAGAGTTGATTAATAAAGAAGATAGACCCTCTGATAGTCATAATGAGGACTTGTGGCAACTTTTCTTTGATGGGGCCAGAAGCAAGGTAGGTTCAGGATGGGGAGCTGTCTTGATTTCTCCAAAAGGGGAAAAGTACTATTCTATTGTTCATTTTTCTTTCAGCTGTACTAACAATACAATAGAGTATGAGGCATTAATAAATGGCTTAGAATGGGCTAGACAAAGGGGAATCCAGAATTTATAGGTGACTAGTGATAGTGAGCTGGTGGTCAATCAAATTCATGGCACTAATCCCACAACAAGTGACACACTAAAGATGTATAAGCATAGGGTCTAGGACTTGATAGAAGGTTTCTATGATTTTAATTTAGTTGTTCCAAGAAGTTAGAATAAGCAAGCAAACAAGTTGGCTACCATGGGAGAAGAGTATGACATTCCAAAGGGAGTCTCAGATCCTAATTCTCAGCATGTGAAGGTCCTGGTAAGACCATCTATACCAAATAATCAAGTAAGATGGCAAGTTTTTGAAGATGATGAATAGATTTTCAATTTTCTTATTGAAGAAGCTGAGTTCTCTAGGGTGATCCAGAGAAAACATGCCCATCAGTATGGTGACCAAATGTTGCAGTTGAAGAGTAATAGACTACCTAAAGGACTAGTCACACTTGAGTCTGTATTTAATTATGATGATCAACTTAGAGGTGACAAGGCTAGTATGACAATTAAAGAAGAACACTACCATTCTATGGAGGTCCTCAAGAACAAATTTCTCAAGTTGGGAAAGGTATGCACTTAGCCTGAAACACAAGCTTTTGTTTCATTATGCCAAGAGTTTAGTGATGTCTTTGCTTGGGAATACTATGAATTGAAGGGATTTGATCCCCATTTAGCCCAACACACTATTGAATTAGAACCTGAAGCCAAGCCAGTAAGATAGAAACAAAGACCCATCAATCCCAAGTTAGAGGTCCTAATGAAGGAAGAATTGAGAAAGATGATTAAGGCCAATATTATCTTTCCCATTAAGCACACCTCTTAGGTCTCTAATCTAGTACCAATTAGGAAGAAGAGTGGTGAAATATAGTTATGTGTGGATTAGAGACCTTAACAAAGCCTCACTAAAGGATCATCACCCACTGCCATCTATGGAACGGATTTTACAGTATGTCTCAGGGTCTAACAAATTTTCTCTATTAGATGGCTTTTCTAGCTATAACCATGTCTTGGTTAAGGAGGAAGATCAATATAAAACTACATTCACCACCAAATGGGGCACTATGGCATATAGGAAGATGCCTTTTGGGCTATCTAATGCTGGTGCTACATTCCAAAAAGCCATGGAGATGGCATTTGCTGGCCTCATGAACAAGTTTGTTCTAGCATATCTGGATGATATAACTATCTTCTCAAAAGACACAAAGGATCACCTAATTCACCTTAAGCAAATCTTTGAGAGGTACAGAGAGTTTGGAGTCTCACTAAATCCCAAGAAATGCATTTTTGTTGTACATGAAGGAGGACTACTAGGGCACATTGTTTCTAAACAGGGAACAACTATTGATCCTGAGAGGGTGAAAGCCATCATGGCTCTTCCCCTGCCAGCTCACAAGAAGGGATTATAGAGTTTTCTTGGAAGAATCAACTTCTTGAGGAGGTTCATCCCAAACATTGCAACACTCTTGAAACCTATGACCCAAATGTTGAAGAAGAACTCAACTTTCCATTGGACCAATGAAGAAAAAAGGTGCTTTGAAAAAGTCAAGGAAGCAATTGCATTCGCTCCTACCCTAGTAAATCATGACTTCTCTAAAGATTTTATATTATATGCTTTTGGAGACAATGATAGTATCTCTACTATGTTAGTTTAGTAGAATGCTAAGAAGTAAGAGCAGCCAGTAGCTTTCTATAGTCAAAACCTAGATGGCTATGAGCTAAATTATTTGCCTATAGAGAAGCATGTACTAGCAATTGTGAGAAGTCTAAAGAAGTTTAGACACTTTTTTTCTAACAACATAGTGCACCTGATGGTTGCCCATCCTTGCATAAAGGATTTCCTATTAAATAAAGACCTAAGTCATAAAAGAGTTGGCTAGGTCACCAAGGTTATGGAGTATGATGTTTAGATCAAGGTGACCAAGCTGGTTAGAGGGAAAGGACTTTGTGAACAACTTAATGAGAAAACAACAGATCCAGACCAGCAAGAAGAAGAAGTTGTCTTGATGAATCAGGAAGCCAAACAAAGCACAAGATGGACAACAGAGATGAAGTGTTACCTTGCTACTGGCCAATGCCCTCAAGGCCTTGGGAGGAGTAAAAGAAGGTACTTTCGACTCTAGGCTATTCCTTTTGTTGTTATTGATAACGTTCTATATAGAAGGGATCATGTTGGTGTTTTACTAAGATGTGTTGAGAGTGATCAAATAAGGAAAATACTAGAAGAGTTTCATGAGGGAGGTTTTGGTGGACACTTTGCTACCAGAACCACTGCTCTTAAGGTGCTAAGAGCTAGATATTACTAGCCTAGTTTGTATCAAGATGCTTTTGATTGGGTTAGAAGATGCAAGAATTGCACCTTGTTCGCTGGAAAACAAAAATTGGCTGCTCTTCCCCTTCATCGGGTTGAGGTAGAACAACCCTTCTCAAAGTGGGGACTAGACTTTATTGGACCTATCAACACACCATCCAATGCTAGACACAAGTGGATACTCACTACCATAGACTACTTCACCAAGTGGACATAAGCTGTAGCACTGAAGGAGGAAAATGAGACCTCTATTTTGAACTTTTATCAGGATATTGTATCCAGGTTTGGTACTCCAGATTCAATTGTATCAGATAATGCCATGGCTTTCTTGGGAGCCAGAATTTTAGAGTGGGCACTCAAGCATAGAATCTTTCTGAATACTTCTTCTAACTATTACCCTTAGTGTAATGGCCAAGTAGAATCAACTAATAAGAACTTTCTTAGAATAATCAGAAGAACTATAGAAGGAAACTAGAGAGACTAGCATAGCAAGTTAAAACTAGCCTTATGGGTTGATAGAATAACACCTAAAAGGGATATTGGTAATTCACCTTACACATTGGTATATGGAAGGGAGGCCAGGATTCCCCTATCTACTGAACTACCTACCTACAAGAAAGATGGCATTTGAAAGCCTGGAAGCTCATCATACCCAAGTCAAGAGAAGTTTTGACAAGAGGGCAGCACCTAAAGCTTTTAAAGAAGGGGATCTAGTTCTCAAGTCAGACGAAGCAAATCATAAACTAGGGAAACACACTAAGTTTGATGCTATCTGGACTGGACCATTTATGGTGATTGGATGCAAGGCCCACAATTCTTATCAGCTGGCTAGCATGGATGGAGAGGAGCTACCCATTCTAGTGAATGGGATTCACCTCAAGGCTTGTTTCTGAGGTTCTTTCTACATTGTATTTTAGTAGTGTTAGAAGTTTTGGCTTTCTCTTTTCCCTAAGTGCCTAGCACAAGTTGTTTTAGTTCGGTTTGGTTAGCAATAAGCCTAAGTAGTTGTTAGGTAGTTAGTTTCAGTTTTGTTGGAGAGAAGGAGTTTTGTTTTGATTGGAGTTTGGTCAGTTAATAGTGACTCAGTGCCGAATGGATCTTCAAGGTAGCTGATCGGGATGCTTAGCAAGAAAGCACTCCAAAGAGGTCCCCAGAATGTTGTCATATTTTTGCACATTTTGGAAACCTAATTACTAGATGAGCTACAATAACCTAGTTTGTGTTATTAGGTGGCCTTGCTTATATTTGTGTTCATTTCATTGCAAAGTACATGAAGATAAAAATGAAATGAATTGCATCTACATCTACACATACATCTATCTGTGGCATTTATACTATACAGAAGGGAAAGAACTAAAAAGAAAAGCATCTATCTAAGCTCACACAGGCCATGAGCATAGCCTTTACCAAAATTGAATGGATGATTGCAGATATACATAAAGAAATAATTGATATGGGGGTACTAGACATTGCCTAGTGTTGATGTTTGGATTCAGTCCAGTCTAGTGAGCTCCTGAGATCTAGAACCTACAAGAAGTGAAGAAAGGAGATGGGTTAGATCCAAT
Organism: Chamaecyparis obtusa; assembly: GCA_027943335.1. Lineage (NCBI taxonomy): Eukaryota > Viridiplantae > Streptophyta > Pinopsida > Cupressales > Cupressaceae > Chamaecyparis > Chamaecyparis obtusa. The sequence goes on from BSBK01008767.1 coordinate 78,890, forward strand.
GGATCTATGTGATGGCTGGTATCACAATATCATAGAATGCATACATACACTTAGCCATGCACCTCTAACAAAGGTTGTGCTCAGGGAATGTGCATGAGAATCTTCCAAAGAACCAAAAGAGGCACCATGTTTTTAGTGATGTGTTTGTTTCATGTGTAGATACATGGAAGCTAATCCAATAAAGAGTTCCATGAATGATCTGGGTCCTTGATGTGGGTAACGATAGATTAATCTTATTATAATCTATCTGTTACCCCTTGGAGGGCCAAGAGCACACACAGTGTGTACAAATAGGGAACATTCAGATGATCCAGCATCAGTCAAGCTATGATGAATAGAGGGCAATATGGCATCAGGCTCTGAACAGAGCTAATGGCAGAGTACACAAATCTATGAAGAAGATAGGGCACTCTGTTGCATAGATGTTCACATGGCATTTCAACATTGATCTTCAACACATACAGTGGGGCATCAAGTCAAAATGTAAAATGCAGGACAATATGTGCGCACTGACATGGGGATATTTACAGTAATGAAGCAATCACAGTATACAAATGACAAGGTGCAAAAATTAGTACATGATTGGCTTGGGTTCTTTAACATTTAACACATATTGAAGAATAGTGTTAGGCCACAGTGTTTTTTAACACTACAATCTCCACACACCAAGGTGGGAATAGATAATAATAATACAATGCAAAGAGTGGTTCTCGAGCTCTAATTTCATGGTAAACATGGTATAGGCATGGCTGAGCCTCATAATAATAAGATACATATAGATTCAATGATGAACCAAAGATACCAGCAAACACATACAACATGCCACCCAAGTGGAAGAATAGGACATGGTATCTGAGACCAACATATGATGGTTAAAATAGAGCATAGCCTTGAGCTCAAGTGTGTCTTGAGCTATGGTCGACACCTTGAGTCTCACATTGAATGCAATAGTGTGCACACTCTTGGGCACAATACCGATGTGCCCATGTTGCAGTGAATGTGGCCCATAAAATATCATGCCAATAGCAGCGTGGTTACAATACGAGCATAGTGGTCATGCCTAAGCCTAAGCTTCAAGAAATGAGAAAGCATATGGCAATACATCTTCACAGTGTCTAGCCATGTAGCTTGCAGGATGCAAGGTTAGCATACACCATGAATGCATACTCATTTGTTTGAGTATGCATCCACGGGGTATTGCCATTATTTTAACAAGCATGAAATGAAATAAAAGGGATGCCAGTGGCATGAAGTATAGTTGTATGATGCCCTTGCCCATGCTCAGTGCCGTGACTACATACTCATTTATTTGAGTATGCATTCATGAGGAGGCATGCTAATATGGAATTGCAAAGGTTGAAATAAAATAGAGAAACATATACATACTGTAATTCTATAAGGAAATGAAACAAGATATATAATGATGCCCTAATCGTCAATCCAAAATAACAACAATAGTCGATGCCCTAGCTCAGGGCCATTGAAATTCATAAGCATAGAATTGAATTCACAACGCCAAAATAAAAATGGAACATTCAAAGCTGAGACACATAAATATATACAGAATTTCAACATGTGACAGTGCCAATTCATCATTGCCATGATTTTTACAATGATTTTGAAGCATGTGGAATGAAATGAAACCAATCACAGGGGCCTACCTCTGTCTTTTTATCAATTTGAATTTGTTGTTTCCTCATCTGAATTTGAAGTTCAGTGCACTTTTTGTATATGGAAATGGAAACTTGCCACCTGTCAAAGATCAACTCCACATTGCCAGTGTGAATGCTGCAACAATGATTTCTTGTCGATGCATCTTCTTTTCCCCCCTTCTTTTTAGGGTTGAGAATATGATTGGCCTATTTTTTAAATGTTTTATTTTTGAAGGCCATGTGTCATATGACCTTGGGTCTACTATGTTGAGGATATTTGAACGGGACTTAGTTTTAATTTTTGAATAGGCTATTAATGTGTTCCTCCCTTTTTCATATTGGATTGAGGCTTTTATAGCTTTATTCTACATACTAGGTGTCCTTTAAATAATGTGGATTTGGTCAAAATGTAAATATTTTGGATATTCTCCTCATTTTTTGAGTTGAGATTATCTCAAAATATATTAGGATCCACTTCATCTGGTTTAGTAAAGGGGAATATTTTAATTGTAAAAGTCATTACAAAACCTTGTTGTAAATATTGACAAGTGGTGTTTTATAAGCCATTGTCAGTTTTTCTTTATGATGCATGACTTAGTGGTGGGATGGTCTCCCTTTTGACTACCTATTTTTAGAGACCCCATTGTCTCTGTTCCCCTAGATTCTTGGGAATTGGGCATCTGAATTTTAGAGTGGCATGATCATGGTCCTAGTGGTAGGTTTTTCCTATTCTTGGTTAAGTAGTGGACTTCAATGTTGATTCTACAGATTTTCTATATATGCCTCTCACCTTTGGTGATTGAAGGCTAGTTCTTCCTTCCCTCAGTTTCAGGAGGTGAATGTTGTAGCTCCAGGAGAAGCAAATTGATGTTTTGACTCCTTTTATTCCAGTTAATAGCAATTTTCCTTCTTGTTCTACAGCTTTGTGAGTTGATTTGATGGATTTGATGTCATGTATTATGATTGAAATTTGATCCTTTTCTTGATATTTAGTTCATTTTGATGTTTACAAGCACTGATTTTTCTTAAAGTTTCAATCTGTGTGCATTTATATGTGTGTGAGTTGTGAAATCTATTTTCCCTTCTCATTTACAACCAACACCTGATTATTTTCTAAGGGAAGAATTAGATTTGGGAAGAGTTGTGATGTTCAGGTTATATGCTGGATTACATTGTGAGTCTATTTTTAGTTTGTGGATCTATCTAGTTTGGTGAATCACCTAAGTTAAATCTCAGTTATTTCAATTTCATGAAATCTCTCTCCCTTTCCCTTCAAGTTTAGTTTAGTTCAGGTGATACAAACGGGGAAGCTGGCCCTTAATCCAGAGGTTTATTCTTAGTGAAGCAGTCCCACATCCTGAGAGTATTCCCATGTTTCACAGGATTGCTAGGTTTCATACTTAGCCATCACGGGTGCAATCCCTAGTAACAACAATAACATAAGATGGTTAAGTCCACTCTGTTAAGAGATTTTTCTGTAACAATGGTTAAACTGAAATAGTAGTTGATCTGATTACAATACAACTTGATTTTGCAAATGTTTAGATCTATTTTGAGCCAATACAAATCCTTTGATGAATATTTAAATTCAGTTATTCAACATTCAATAAATTATTGTCACTAGGTAATAACTCTTTGATGCTCAATTAACTCTGTAGTTTGGTTCTCCTTCAACTAGTCTAGTCAGGCATGCATGAAGCTTTGTTCATGCGAAATATCTGTAGTCTTCTTTCTTCTGGCATAGTTTCAACAATGAAACCAATATCTCTTATATAGACAAGTAAACCATTTTCTTTTCATCCGTCAGACTTTGCCACTTAATCTTCTTCATTGATTTTTCCGCTTAAACCTTCCTTGGCAGATGTGTCAACAACTTGTTTCAATTCCATCCTTTAGATCTTCTTCAAATTTTGTTAGTCATGGATCTCATAACAAACTTTAGCTTCAACCTCAAAATCATACACATTCCATCTCATCAATTTCTGTCAGCTAAACTTAAGCATTTAATTCTTTCATCCATACTCAGTTAACAAAGAAATGTGTTGGTGAAAACAAGCTCGGTTGATATTGGTGCTTGGTATACACTACACTAGCTCATGTATACTGAAGTGCTTCATTTACCGACCACACTTCTTTGTATAGTTTTTCTTTCTTCTTCATCATAGATAAATGCAACATAATCAAGTCAATAACATAAGGTCATAGAATCATCAATAAGTTACCCAAAATATTCCTTATCCTCATCTGTCTTATCCATCTTCCTCATGTAGATATTACAGTTCTTCATCTCTTTCTCCCTTCTACAGATGTATAGATGTTTATAACTTACAAGATAAGTACTATCAAGACTAGTTGACATCAATGACAACATATTATTGTGAGGCCTCACCCCGACCCGTCATAGCATCTTTCCTTTTTTGCATTTTGATACAGTGATACACTTGTTGATCTATTTTGGTTCGAGACTCGAGATACGATATTTTGATGGTGATTATTATATTATGTATGTGTGGATGTGAATCTAGAGTACATCATGATTTTGATTATGCATGGTTGTTAGAGTAAATTATTCATGTTAGATTTGATTATTGCACATGATGATTATGTATGTATGATGTTCGAATATTATTGAATGGGAAATTGTGATTTGAATTGAGCTATACATATTGGGTTATGATACTAAATAGGAAATTGAATATGTATATTTCATGCAATGTTATCATCTTGAACTACTGATGATCGATGTGAAGTGTGTAGGTATGAGAACCATGGGAATTATCAGAGAACAAAGGTTAAACACATGTGAACTGAGTAAACCAAGGCTTAGTCCAATGTGGGATTACAAAGCCTCGTTGTAATGTGAACTTGTCATAAAAGTGAATTTTAATGTGCATTAGTAGTTAGCTTCATGTTGTCTTTCTTGGCATTTGTATGTAATGTGCAATTGTTAGTGTCACTTGACACTTGTAATGTACTCATTTAAATTTATTTTATTCCAGCCACTTCTAGAGGCCAATAAGAAGTTCTAGGGGTCATTTTTTGGCATAATTTATGTATCTTAATGTTAGGGGTATGGGTTAGGAAGGTTTTGAGCATATCCTAAACCCCCTAGAGACTTTGGCAACCCTTTTTTGGACCCATTTACCTTTACCTACGAGATTGGATGGATCTTGACCCTTACCCAACTTCACCTTGCCTTCCAATCAAGCATTAATCATGGGGGGACAAGGAAGACCAAGTAGACCATAGAGTCAAATCTCCAATTATGATTGGTGGGTGGGTAGAATTTGGAGCCCTTTTTAGAGGCCTTGGATAGAATTAGAGGGTGTTCACCCACTCTCTAATTTTAGAGACTTTAGGGTTTTGGAGAGGGAAGAAAAAGTGGATAGCTCTTCTCAACTATCAATTGCCATCACACTTGTGAACGTAGGTCTTTCATTTCCATGGAGGTTTTCTTGTTGATGCTCAATAGATTAGTTGTGTTCTTGTTCTTGCATGTGTTTGGAGCGTATACTTGTTGTGCTATTGCATTGTATGGGAAGGGAATTTGATGTTGAAATTAATGTGTTTCCTTTGTTTTGCTTGAATTAGGGTGTTTATGTGTATGGGAGTGAGGCATTACTCACCTCTTGGGGAAGAGGAAGAAGTGGCCTTGTGTGAAGGGGTTAGTTGGGCTCTCCATGAGGTGAGAGTCTCTTCTCTTGGAGAAGAGGGAAAAATTCATGGTGTATGGGCACCATGAAGCCATTGAAATCTTTGTATCATAAAGATGTTGACAAGCATCATGAAGCCATTGCAATCTTTGTATCATAAAGATGTTGACAAGCATTGTTGTGTATGTAAGATGGATTTGTAGCCTTGAAGAGGCAATGAGATATCCTTGTTGAGGAATTTGTGGAAGCAATGGCATTCTCCCCTTGGAAAATCCCACCTTCACCCTTCTTCAATGAGCTTGCAAAGCTCATTTGTGTAGCCTTGGAGGGAGTAAAATTGTTGTGTTACATTTGTGTGAAAGTGCAAGCATCTTGTTGTTTTGTGGTTTCCCGTTTACCCTTGGTTCTCCAAGCTTGGGGGTGGTCTCATAAGAGACCTTGGTTGGGTGGTGAGCACCCATGGTTCTCTCCTTTGTTGCAGGTTTTGAGGTCAACACCCAAGTGGAAAAGCTTGACGAAGTTTCTCTTGTTAAGCTTGTATCAACTCTCCTAAGTTGTTGTATTATTGACCTTGAAGGAGATATTTCTCTCTTGTATATTGTAAAGAATTTCCATTAGTGAGTTCATTGTAAAATAGTAGATGTATATGAAAGGGTATATGTAGTATGATGAAGTGAAGTAGCTCTTTTATGTTGATCTCTCATTGAGTATTCCATCAAAGTGTAATATATAATTGTAATGTAAATGCTTCTTCATCATAGAGATTATGTAATGAAATTGATAGGATGTCTATAATGAAAATGAAATGTATTTCTATCTTGTCTAATTGATTTTTGCTTCTTAAGATAGTGGAGTTATTTTCTAAAAAAAAAAAGTTATTCGAAGTTGGCAAGAGAAGATATGAAATCATTCAATAGTATGTAAAATTGCATTAATATGGATAGCCATGAAACTCTTAATACTTGGATTCATAGTTGAAAGCTCCTTGCAATCTATCTTATGGTAGACCAAACTCATGCTTAAATAGACTATACTTGGATGAAGAAACTTGATCATCTCTTATTCTCTTTCAAAAGAATTATCCATGGAATAACTGATAAGATGAAATATCAAATGAGAGACATATATACATTCTAGACTTACTCATTACCTTCTTGAGCAACTCTTAAATTGAACCACTAAGTGCATTCTAAACACCTCACCTATGACTAGTAAATAAAACAAAGAGATCAAGTTGATGTAGTATTTGTCATATGGTAAAAAAAAAAAGAGACACTTCCAGAATTTATAAGAGCAATTTTGCTCTCTGGAAAATGTATGGGGATAAAATTATCCCCATACTACACAAAGAATATTCCTTATTTTTGTTTATACACTAAACAAAACTACCTAAACTAAAGCATACTCTAATCTACCTATTACCATGTCATTTACCCACCAAATCATGATTGATGGGGTCTTAGTAAAGTTCACAAATAAAATATCACTTTTAGGCCTTCCCCACTTGTTAGTGGCCCCCAGAAAGTCCTCTTCCTAGCCGTAGGAGAGAGGCATGGTAGAGATAACATTAAATATTTGATCATCATACCTTCCCCTACGTGGGTAGAAGGACTTTTAGGAAGTGACACTTACCAAAGGATTTCATTTTGCCTCGCTTTTTACTTTATCTCCATGTATACATGGTTGACATGGTATAATGAACTATCCACTTTTCAACCACCTCTTACATGCATACCTTATTATGTTCTTGAAGTTTGACATCTTCCCTTTGTCATAAAAAGTATCCTCTTCCCTTGGCATGCATACCCTTCACTTGGGTATTACCTTGGGGAAAGCAAGAAACTTTATGGTTTTACTTTGAGTTTAACCCAAATCTCTAACCTTCTAACCTTGGAACCTACAAATTTTTCCCCATGTTATGAGTGGGGTCCACCTTGATTTGCCCTCCCTTGCCTAGAAATGCACCCACTTTGCTTAGGGGCTTAGTTTAGCTTGTAGGGAAGCTAGTGGGTATAGGTGGAGGTAGAAGGTTTAGATAGTAGCTTAGTAAGAGTTAAAGTTTAGTTTAGTTTATTCTTTTTAGATTTGATTCTTTGATGTTTATTATTTTTTGTATAGTTTATGTTTTAAAATAATTTAAATAAAAAAATAAGAAAATATTTCCTTTTCATTAATAAAATTTGCTTTAAACAAGTGGGTTTAGATAACATGTTTAGTCAAATTAACTATTTACTTAAATTAATCATTCCATGGGGATTGTTAATACTAGTTGTTAATCCCACATTATTATTGTTAGTTTTATCTCTTAATAAACTTAGCTTTTATGCAACATTAGTTATATTAGGGTAATGTGTTTAAGTATAGTTAGTATTTAACCTCTAGTCTATTAGTAATTATCTTATCTAAGTGTTATAGATTGTATAAGGCTATCATACAAGTTAATTAGGTGTGTATAAATTGTAACTTGATTATTAACCTAAAGCATATTTGGGTATGTTGGAAACTCGATTAAGATCATTATGATATTGGGCTTGAGATTTCCCTTGCTAGATCCGCCTTTTGTTTCTGTCATTCAAGTATTTTCCTAACCGCCTTCTGCATAGGAGCATCCGTGTCGATTCTTAGGCTTAGTGGATCGAAGTGTATGACTAAGACATATGTTACTTCATATCACACTTTAAAGAAAAAAATTGTTACATTTTTGGATGTTTAATTTGGGCATGACATTTGGTATTGGAGCCAGGTTTTCAACATTGGAACCTTTAGACCCATTACATTTCAACTCATCTAACTTAACCTATTGTGTAGGATGCCTATTGTCACACGAGCTGGCCAATGAGGCCGAGGTCATAGAGCTGCATGAGTCGGTGCAGAGCAGGGAGGTGGACCACCACTGCCACCTCCACCACCACCACCTCCTCCACCACCAGACCCTAATCAGGCTATCATGAACGCCCTTCAGAATTTGATTGGGGTAATTCAACAGAGATTACCACTTGTAGATCATCAGCAGGAGCAACAGGCTTCTGAGAGAGGAGTAGAGATTTCGGGGGGAGGTGGAGCAGCTAGCAGAGAGAGGAGTAGGAGTCCTCCACCCAGGGGTGCCGAGGGCCATGGTGATCACAAGGGTGAGTTAGTTCATCATGGGATACGAGACAGAGGTAGACCCCCTAGAGATGTTGGGGATGAGATTCGGGAGTTAATACGACTCTAGCCACCCTTATTTTTGGGATCCACTGACGGGTTAGTAGCAGAGGCCTGGTTACAGAGTTTACAGTGATGCTTTGGATTGTGCCCTTACGGGAGTAATCTAAAGGCATGAGTTGCAGTTCATCTCCTACGGGATAAGGCCTCCATTTGGTGGCAGCAGGAGGAGTCCATTGGAGGAGTGGCTATTAACACACTCACTTGGGAGTCTTTTGTAGCCTAATTTTGAGAGAGGTATCTCTCCGAGCATTTCAGACAAAGACAGATAGAGGAGTTCCATGATCTCCAGTAGAGAGGCCTCATAGTGGCCCAGTATGAGAGTCAGTTTCTCGAGCTCCTTCCATATGTAGATTATATGAAGGATGAGAAACTACGTATCCATCATTTCATTAAGGGACTTAATATGTCTCTCCAGGAGATAGTACGTATAGCTTTTCCTCCCACATTCAAAGATGCAGTTGAGATGGCACTTGTAGCCAAGGATTTTTGCACTAGACGGGAGTCTCAAGATCGGTCTCAGCACCGAAACCCTTCATCCTAGCAGTCAGGACAGAAAAAATACACTTGGAAGGGGAAACAAGACCATTTAGCAGGATCCTTTAAGGGTCAACAGTCTCAGTAGCAAGGATCTCAGCAGGGTTCTAAACAGAGACATTCACAGGGTTATCAGGGCTCTAAGCCCAAACAGTGGCAGTCTCAGGGCCCTAGATAGGATCAGAGGACACAGACCCCTTAGGCACAGCTAGCTAGGACTCAACAGTCCTCTAGGGGTGGATATAGTGGTTCCAGTAGGACTGGAGGGTCACAGCAACCTAGGACACAGGGGGTACAGATGCAGACCCGAGGACCATGTTTCACTTGTGGTGGTATGGGTCATATTGCAAGAGAGTGCCCACAGGGACAGTTAGCCAGTGGTCAAAGGGGAGCTACCTCAGAGCCTACAGTCGGTGATATGGGTAGATCCCATAGAGTGTTTGTAGCGGTTGATAACCGCCAGGCCGAGCACTAGGCCATGGTCATAGAGGCTACAGGTATGATTCAGGGTATCAATGTATCTATCTTATTTGATTCAGGAGCCACAGACTCCTTTATTTCCCCATATGTAGTGGAGCATTGCAAGCTGGTGGTAGTTAGATAGGATGTCAGTTGGGAGGTTGAGTTAGCCTCAGGAGCTAGGGTGTCTGTTAGTTCCTTAGTTCACAATTGTTAGGTTCAGATGGGAGACTTAATCACAATGTCTGATCTCTGCATCACTCCTCTAGGTTCTTATGATGTAGTCCTTGGCATGGATTGGCTATATGCCCACAGCGCCAAGATGAATTGTCGATAGAAGAGGGTTGAGTGCATTGATGATCATGGTACTTCTGTGGTGATATTTGGAGTACAGAGACCTATATCCCTTCGTATGATTTCTGCTATGCAGCTTAAGCGGTGTGTGCGGAAGGGGTGTCAGTTATTTTCCATCACCATTAGTGATAGAGAGGAGGATTTAGAGGGGGAGCCTTCGCTTGAGGACTATCCTATTCTTCAAGAGTTTGCAGATGTATTTCCTACCGAGTTACCTAGTATACCTCCACCTAGGGCAGTTGATTTTCATATAGACCTTGTACCAGGAGCTGAGCCTGTATCTAGAGCACCTTACAGGATGACCACACATGAGCTCAATGACCTCAAGATTCAGTTAGAAGAGCTCTTGGAGAAAGGGCATATTCGACCTAGTGTATCACCTTGGGGTGCACCAGTGATTTTTGTGAAGAAGAAGGATGGATCACTTAGATTGTGCATTGATTATCGATAGTTGAATAAAGTAACAATTAAGAATCGATACCCACTCCCCAAGATCGATGATTTATTTGATCAATTGCAGGGTGAACGAGTATTCTCAAAGATAGATCTGAAATCAGGGTACCATCAGTCGCAGATTGTGGAGAGTGATATCCACAAGACTGCTTTTCGTATGAGGTATGGTCACTATGAGTTCACAGTGGTGCCATTTGGCCTCACGAATGCTCCAGCCATGTTCATGAGCCTCATGAACGGAGTATTTCATACATTCTTGGATAAGTTTGTGGTAGTATTCCTTGATGATATTCCGATATATTCTCATAATGAGGAGGAGCATGAGGAGCATCTGAGACAGGTTTTGCAGTGTTTGAGAGAGAATCAGTTATATGGCAGCTTGTCAAAATGTGCATTCTTTAGATTTGAGGTACATTATCTTGGTCATGTTATATCCAGTGATGGGATCTCTGTAGACCCATCGAAGATTAGAGCCATTATGGATTGGCCAGCACCCACCAGCGTCACCGAGGTTAGGAGTTTTATGGGCTTAGCAGGCTATTACAGGTGCTTTGTGGTGGGGTTTTCTAGGATAGCACATCCCATTACTTCCCTTTAGAGAAAGGGGAAAAGGTATGAATGGACAGAGAAGTGTGAGAGGGCTTTTCAAGAGCTCAAGAGAGCTCTCACTAGTGCTCCAATTTTAGCAGTGCCAAATCCTTCAGTAGACTTTGTTGTGTGCACTGATGCATCTTTGGATGGTTTAGGAGTGGTTCTTATGTAGGATGGGTGTCCTATAGCTTTCGAGTCAAGGAAGCTAAAGACCCATGAGCTCAATTATCCTACTCATGATCTAGAGCTTGCAGCAGTAGTTCATGCCTTGGTGAGATGGTGACATTTTCTTCTAGGTCACCGATTTGAGCTCCATTCAGATCACCAGAGCCTTCAGTACATCTTTCCACAGCCCAATCTTAATGCTAGGCAAAGGAGATGGATGGAGTTTTTGTGTGAGTATGATTTTGATGTTCATTACATCAAGGGGAAAGAGAAAGTTGTTGCAGATGCCTTGAGTAGGAGGCGACACGAGCTCTCCTCTATGGTTTCTAGTACAAATTTGAGGGAGCGCATTTTGCATCACTTGCCAGAGGATGGATTCTATGTAGAGGTTTGTTAGATTGTTCATGCTTAGAGGTCCCTTGAGGGGAGATTTGCAAAGTATTCTTTAGAGTCTGATGGACTCCTACGTCATAGAGGATGCATCTATGTACCCTCTTTGAAAGACTTGCGAGAGTGTATTGTACTTGAGGCACATAGAGCACCTTATGCAGCTCACCGAGGAGTTAAGAAGCTGCATGCCGATCTGAGACAGTTGTATCATTGGCCGAGCATGAGATTGCAGATTTCCAGCATAGTGGCTAGATGCCTAGAGTGTCAGAGAGTTAAGGCTGAGCACAGTCATCCAAGTGGGCTCCTACAGCCACATGAGATTGCCGAGTGGAAGTGGGATACTATATCCATGGACTTCATTGCCGGTCTTCCTATGTCTTCTCACTGCCATGATGCCATCTTGGTGATGGTCAACACATTGACCAAGGTTGCCCACTTTTCACCTGTGCGTACTACATTCATAGTACAAGATGTAGCGTAGGTGATTTTATAGGATATTGTTAGACTTCATGACATTCCTCGTAAGATCATCTCTGATAGAGACTCCTTGTTCACATTAGCCTTTTGGAGAGAGCTGTAGGCAGCATTGGGCACTAGGCTCAATTTTAGTATGGCATATCACCCTCAGATAGATGGGCAGACAGAGAGGGTTAACTAGGTGTTAGAGGATATGTTACATATGTATGTGATGGACCATCAGGTCAAGTGGGAGGAATACCTACATCTGGTAGATTTTGCCTATAACAATGGGCATCATTCATCTATTGGTATGCCACCATATCAGGCCTTATATGGTAGACCTTGCAGGACACCACTGAGTTGGGATAGGATTGAGGACAGAGTATCCATTGGACCTCAGTTGGTCAAGGATATGGAGCAATAGGTGGTCTTGATTAGACAATGCCTTAGAGAGGCCCAGGATCGACAGAAGAAGTATGCTGATGCAAAGAGGGTAGACCGTGAGTATATGGTTGGTGATAGGGTCTTCTTGAGAGTGTGACCACATAAGAGTCCAATCCGCTTTGGAAAGGGCTCTAAGTTAGCACCTCACTTCGTTGGACCGTTTGAGATATTGGAGAGGATAGGACCAGTTGCCTACCATTTAGCGTTGCCACCCAGCCTGTCACGCATCCACGATGTGTTTCATGTATCTGTGCTACGAAAATATATTTATGATGAGTTTCACATTTTAGACTGGGATGCCTCGTAGGTGGAGTCAGACGGACAGATAGCTTTGGAGCCCATTCACATTTTGGGCTGACGGACCCTGGTGCTTCGAGGTAGAGAGCTGGACCAGGTTAGGGTCCAGTGGGATTGTTATGATGAGGTCACAGCTACATGGGAGGATGTAGCACAGATGAGATCACAGTACCCATACCTTTTTGACAAACTTGAGGAGGAAGTTCATTCCTAGGGGGGAGGATGTGAGGCCTCACCCTGACCCGTCATAGCATCTTTCCTTTTCTGCATTTTGATACAGTGATACACTTGTTGATCTATTTTGGATTGAGACTCGAGATACAATATTTTGATGGTGATTATTATATTATGTATGTGTGGATGTGAATCTAGAGTACATCATGATTTTGATTATGCATGGTTGTTAGAGTAAACTATTCATGTTAGATTTGATTACTGCACATGATGATTATGTATGTATGATGTTCAAATATTATTGAATGGGAAATTGTGATTTGAATTGAGCTATACATATTGGGTTATGATACTAATTAGGAAATTGAATATGTATATTTCATGCAATGTTATCATCTTGAACTACTGATGTTCGATGTGAAGTGTGAAGGTATGAGAACCATGGGAATTATCGGAGAACCAAGGTTAAACACATGTAAACTGAGTAAACCAAGGCTTAGTCCAATGTGGGATTACAAAGCCTCGTTGTAATGTGAACTTGTCATAAAAGTGAATTTTCATGTGCATTAGTAGTTAGCTTCGTGTTTTCTTTCTTGGCATTTGTATGCAATGTGCAACTGTTAGTGTCACTTGACACTTGTAATGTACTCATTTAAATTTATTTTATTCCAGCCACTTCTAGAGGCCAATAAGAAGTTCTAGGGGTCATTTTTTGGCATAATTTATGTATCTTAATGTTAGGGGTATGGGTTAGGAAGGTTTTGAGCATATCCTAAACCCCCTAGAGACTTTGGCAACCCTTTTTTGGACCCATTTACCTCTACCTACGAGATTGGATGGATCTTGACCCTTACCCAACTTCACCTTGCCTTCCAATCAAGCATTAATCATGGGGGGACAAGGAAGACCAAGTAGACCATAGAGTCAAATCTCCAATTATGATTGGTGGGTGGGTAGAATTTGGAGCCCTTTTTAGAGGCCTTGGATAGAATTAGAGGGTGTTCACCCACTCTCTAATTTTAGAGACTTTAGGGTTTTGGAGGAGGAAGAAAAAGTGGATAGCTCTTCTCAACTATCAATCGCCATCACACTTGTGAAGGTAGATCTTTCATTTCCATGGAGGTTTTCTTGTTGATGCTCAATAGATTAGTTGTGTTCTTATTCTTGCATGTGTTTGGAGTGTATACTTGTTGTGCTATTGCATTGTATGGGAAGGGAATTTGATGTTGAAATTTATGTGTTTCCTTTGTTTTTCTTGAATGAGGGTGTTTTTGTGTATGGGAGTGAGGCATTACTCACCTCTTGGGGAAGAGGAAGAAGTGGCCTTGGGTGAAGGGGTTAGTTGGGCTCTCCATGAGGTGAGAGTCTCTTCTCTTGGAGAAGAGGGAAAAATTCATGGTGTATGGGCACCATGAAGCCATTGAAATCTTTGTATCATAAAGATGTTGACAAGCATCATGAAGCCATTGCAATTTTTGTATCATAAAGATGTTGACAAGCATTGTTGTGTATGTAAGATGGATTTTTAGACTTGAAGAGGTAATGAGATATCCTTGTTGAGGAATTTTTGGAAGCAATGGCATTCTCCCCTTGGAAAAGCCCACCTTCACCCTTCTTCAATGAGCTTGCAAAGATCATTTGTGTAGCCTTGGAGGGAGTAAAATTGTTGTGTTACATTTGTGTGAAAGTGCAAGCATCTTGTTGTTTTGTGGTTTCTCGTTTACCCTTGGTTCTCCAAGCTTGGGGGTGGTCTCATAAGAGACCTTGGTTGGGTGGTGAGCACCCATGGTTCTCTCCTTTGTTGCAGGTTTTGAGGTCAACACCCAAGTGGAAAATCTTGAAGAAGTTTCTCTTGTTGAGCTTGTATCAACTCTCCTAAGTTGTTGTATTATTGACCTTGAAGGAGATCTTTCTCTCTTGTATATTGTAAAGAATTTCCATTAGTGAGTTCATTGTAAAATAGTAGATGTATATGAAAGGGTATATGTAATATGATGAAGTGAAGTAGCTCTTTTATGTTGATCTCTCATTGAGTATTCCATCAAAGTGTAATATATAATTGTAATGTAAATGCTTCTTCATCATAGAGATTATGTAATGAAATTGATAGGATGTCTATAATGAAAATGCAATGTATTTCTATCTTGTCTAATTGATTTTTGCTTCTTAAGATAGTGGAGTTATTTTCTAAAAAAAAAAAGTTATTCGAAGTTGGCAAGAGAAGATATGAAATCATTCAATAGTATGTAAAATTGCATTAATATGGATAGCCATGAAACTCTTAATACTTGGATTCATAGTTGAAAGCTCCTTGCAATCTATCTTATGGTAGACCAAACTCATGCTTAAATAGACTATACTTGGATGAAGAAACTTGATCATCTCTTATTCTCTTTCAAAAGAATTATCCATGGAATAACTGATAAGATGAAATATCAAATGAGAGACATATATACATTCTAGACTTACTCATTACCTTCTTGAGCAACTCTTAAATTGAACCACTAAGTGCATTCTAAACACCTCACCTATGACTAGTAAATAAAACAAAGAGATCAAGTTGATGTAGTATTTGTCATATGGTAAAAAAAAAAAGAGACACTTCCAGAATTTATAAGAGCAATTTTGCTCTCTGGAAAATGTATGGGGATAAAATTATCCCCATACTACACAAAGAATATTCCTTATTTTTGTTTATACACTAAACAAAACTACCTAAACTAAAGCATACTCTAATCTACCTATTACCATGTCATTTACCCACCAAATCATGATTGATGGGGTCTTAGTAAAGTTCACAAATAAAATATCACTTTTAGGCCTTCCCCACTTGTTAGTGGCCCCCACAAAGTCCTCTTCCTAGGCACAGGAGAGAGGCATGGCAGAGATAACATTAAATATTTGATCATCATACCTTCCCCTACGTGGGTAGAAGGAATTTTAGGAAGTGACACTTACCAAAGGATTTCATTTTGCCTCGCTTTTTACTTTATCTCCATGTATACATGGCTGACATGGTATAATGAACTATCGACTTTTCAACCACCTCTTACATGCATACCTTATTATGCTCTTGAAGTCTGACATCTTCCCATTTTCATAAAAAGTATCCTCTTCCCTTGGCATGCGTACCCTTCACTTGGGTATTACCTTGGGGAAAGCAATAAACTTTATGGTTATACTTTGACTTTAACCCAAATCTCTAACCTTCTAACCTTGGAACCTATGAATTTTTCCCCATGTTATGAGTGGGGTCCACCTTGATTTGCCCTCCCTTGCCTAGAAATGTGCCCACTTTGCTTAGGGGCTTAGTTTAGCTTGTAGGGAAGCTAGTGGGTATAGGTGGAGGTAGTAGGTTTAGATAGTAGCTTAGTAAGAGTTAAAGTTTAGTTTAGTTTATTCTTTTTGGATTTGATTCTTTGATGTTTATTATTTTTTGTATAGTTTATGTTTTAAAATAATAATAGTAAAAAAAAAAGAAAATATTTCCTTGTCATGAATAAAATTTGCTTTAAACAAGTGGGTTTAGATAACATGTTTAGTCAAATTAACTATTTACTTAAATTAATCATTCCATGGGGATTGTTAATACTAGTTGTTAATCCCACATTATTATTGTTAGTTTTATCTCTTAATAAGCTTAGCTTTTATGCAACATTAGTTATATTAGGGTAATGTGTTTAAGTATAGTTAGTATTTAACCTCTAGTCTATTAGTAATTATCTTATCTAAGTGTTATAGATTGTATAAGGCTATCATACAAGTTAATTAGTTGTGTATAAATTGTAACTTGATTATTAACCTAAAGCATATTTGGGTATGTTGGAAACTCAATTAAGATCATTATTATATCGGGCTTGAGATTTCCCTTGCTAGATCCACCTTTTGTTTTTGTCATTCAAGCATTTTCCTAATCGCCTTCTGCATAGGAGCATTCGTGTCGATTGTCATGCCCCGCAAGGGAACCAGGGAAAAGCACAAAGGTTTAGTTTATAAAAGAAAACCTAAGTAGAGTTTTATGAAAAAATTGAACTTTTAAGAATTACAAATAAACAAAACTTATTCTAACTTCTTTCCAAGGTTCCCTTAAATGTAAATGTATGATTTATTTAAAGCTGATAGATAATTCTTTTAGCCACATTTACTACCCATACAAATTCCATCTAATATTCTTTATTAGAAAAACACTTAAACACATTCATTTTCAATTTCCATCTAAAGCTTTTAGAGATCAATCACTACAATCAATTTCATCCATCTAACTTAACATATTGCAATTATACAACCATTGATACACTACATTTTACATAACTTGAAACATTACATAATTACATCTCTTCAAAATACATTTTGTATATGAAAATAAACATCCCAAATAACCCTTTTTCCTATATCTACCCATTATTACATCATCTTGAAATTACATTACATTCAAACTCCTCATAGGAGAATACATAAGTTTACATCATAACATGAATAAGTACAAGTCTTCATTCTTCAACAGGTGCATAGACAAGCATGGATCTTCAATTATTTACATCTGCAAAGAATACCTCGATAGAAAGATTTTCCACCCAACCACGTGGATACCCAAAAGGATCCACTCCCCCATGCTAGGAGATAAACACCAAGCCCACAAAGAAGGAACTTGCTAGGTTATACCTAGGGTTGAGTAACATTTCCCACAAGTATAGTTCTTACCAACAAGGGTTCTAAGGCCTGGGTAGAAAACTCTAGTAACTACCTAAGTGAGTGTCATCGCATAGCCCTCACACCTTGGGTTGTCCTGGTACTAGCCACTCCGAGCCCCGGTCCCCAAGTAGGCACATGCGGGATCGAATGCCTTTCATACAAACAAGTGCCATTCGATCGTACCTATACATAGGTACCTTCTCCCAATCCCATCCATAGCCTATCCTAGTGCTCGTGGCATGGGTAAGGCACAAATTAATCTTTTTAATGTTTTAATACCCATTCCCTTAAATTTATTTAGGTTATCACTTGTTAATTAACTCATCAGTTGGTTATCCTGGTTCTAGCCACTTTAGGGCCCCCGCCCCGCACTGAGAGCCACTCACTTAGGGTCCTAGGTTTCCTAACCCTAACCCATTCCCGTTAGGTTTTCAGCAACCTACTAACATGCTCAACATTTGCACAATTTCAGATTTACCTTTGGATGTTTAAGAGGTCCTAAAGTTTGGCTAGGTTTCATTATTGACAAGTTAGGAAGAAAGGGTTTTGTTTTCAGATTTCTAGCCTCTCCTAACATTTATCCAAGTATGAAAATGAGTATTCATTATATATTTGCAAATAAGATATATATAATTTAAATCACTAAATTAAGATGTCTCTAGTTTCTGAATTTACTTCATCTAAGTTGTATTATACATAATATATTATATATATAATATATTATATATATAATATATATATAATATATTATATATATAATATATATATAATATATTATATATATAATATATATATAATATATTATATATATAATATATTATATATATATATGTGCAATATCACATTAAATATTTATATAATTTACTTATCGAATTCATATGCCTCTTAGATGTCTTAAAATTAATACATCCATATATTATATTATATATATATATATATATAAATTATATATTATATATATATATATATATATATATATATATATATATATATATATATATATATATATATATTAAATTAATTGAAACCCATGTTTTCAAAACATATATCATATTAAATATATAATATTACATATATTATATGTATAATATAATACTAAATTTAAATGAAATAATAACATAAAAACATAAATTATATTATATATATAATATTACACATATTATATATATAATATAATACTATATATATTACACCGAAAAATATCATAAAAACATATATTATATTATATATATAATATTTTACATATATTATACATATAATAAAATATATTAATAACACCAACAATATTATAAAAATTTATTTTTATTTTAACCCAACAAAATTGAAAAAGGTTTAAAACATAAATTTTGTTTGCCCTATGTTTTTATTATTTCCTATATCATTTTCGGTTTCAAAAACAAAAAATTACGTTATCATAACTTTAAACCGATTTTCGGTTTCAAAATTTATTTTATAAATTCAAAATTTATAAAGTAAATTTTTAACATTATTTTATATTGTTTTTAACAGAGTAATAAAATAAATTACTATACTAAAATTTTATTATGGTTTTACACTATAATAAATTTACTTTAAGTTTTTTCATTTACTTTGCAAACGGTTTAATTAATTTATAAAATATAAATTAATTTATGTTTATAAGATATAATTAATTAATAAAATCAATTAATTAATTTATAAAATCAGTCCTTTATGGTTTCTACAATAATAAAATTTTACAAAATAAAGTATAACCAACACAAAACACATTATTATTAAAATGACAGAATGCCACAATAATATAGCATTTGAAACACAAAACTATATCATTTCTATAATGTATGGATGGCTGGAAAAATAATGCAATATTATCTACATGACCAGCAATAATAAAATAATGTATCAATATTCTGTAATCTTTTTTTTTTAAAACACAAATCATTCAAACAAATCTAAAAATAACATTCACATTATAAAATAAATCTATTTCTCAGGCTCGATTCCAACCTGGAGTCCTCTGAAAATTGTTTGATGAACGACAATCAAATCCTCTCTAACTTTTCCAACACTCCTTTGAATCCTTATGCTTGCAGTCTTCCAGATGCAATGCCCACAGACCTTCAAACTGAGATTTAATAAATTCTCCGTTCATTAATATTTTCAATAGTTTTTTTTCCCAGCCTCCAATTTCTTTCCAAAATCCCCTTCGCTCCGCTCACACCTTCTAAAATATTTAATATCCAACTATGATAGTTGGAGGAGTTTCTCTACGGGAAGAAACTTCTCCAACTTCCATAATTAGTTGGAAAAACCAATCATCTCCCGTAAACAATAATAAAGCTTTTAATGAATTTAATTAAAATAACATCCAAAGAAAACTATAACCACAAAATTAATCAAATAGCTTACAAGGAAATTACATAGCACATTTGGAATTCAACTAGCCTAACTTCTAGGAGGTCTCGAGTTCAACTCCCTCCTAGATAGCTAGTTTTATTACAAAGAGCATTTTCTTTTTATTAATTACTATTATTATTATTTACAAATAGGTTATAATTATAATTTCTATTTAAGAATATATGTATATAAATATATTCTTAAAATAATTTTACCAATCAATTATTAAGATAGTAAAATTCATTAGTCCTGTTAATATAATTAAGTATATATATATATTATATATATATATATATATATATATATATCTATCTTAATATACGTATATGTGTTCATAAACATATGTGTGCACCCATATGTTTATGACACATATATTATAAGTAACCGATTATTCGTATGATTAAAGGTACATGTATCAACTTACCCCTAAAGCTAACATGATAATCTAAACAAAGATAACAACCTTTGACCAGCAAAGACTCACATTGATAATCTACTACCAAGATTGAGCATACCCTAAAAGCAAGTACAAAGTCCAAATCCTATTAACTGATAAATCACATATTACCTCCCTACCAGGAACTGATCTGACACTTCCCACCTAGGGTGAATGATCAAGGTAAAGGTTTTCTTTTGTGAGGCTTGGTGATATCTCCATGACAACA
The DNA here is from genome assembly GCA_027943335.1 of Chamaecyparis obtusa. NCBI lineage: Eukaryota > Viridiplantae > Streptophyta > Pinopsida > Cupressales > Cupressaceae > Chamaecyparis > Chamaecyparis obtusa. Next base: position 99,455 of record BSBK01008767.1, read on the forward strand.
ACAACAATCAAGGATTTAAGGGATCGCTCAGACCTGTGAAGCCATGTGGAGACGATACCCGGTACCTGCAAATCTTGCATCACCAAGAAGAGATACATGTACATATATGTAGATCAAATACTTGCAGACAGATGACTAGGATCGGTACATCGTGTGGACCTCACTGAGTGAGTAACTACGACTCCGTCCTAAGTCATGAAAACACATCAGACATATGTATTCATAAAACAGTCGTGATAAGGGTTAGTATCCAAATCATTAGATAAAACATGTAAAATAAATTCTTCTAGGATCTCATAAACATATAATCAATGTAACTATAACTGAACATATAAATATCATCCGATGAACATATAATCCTCCATGAAACATAAACATGAGTGCATAGTTCTAACCATCATAATAGAAAAGAGTCAAATCATAGTATCACTATAGGAGAGGTATTACATCAATTCTTAGGCTTAGTGGATCGAAGCGTATGACTAAGACATATGTTACCTCATATCACAATTTAAAAAAAAAATTGTTACATTTTTGGATGTTTAATTTTGGCATGACATTATTGATTTAATCATCTTACATATCAATTCAGTAACTTGGTGATCTCTAATCACTGATCTTCAAGTCATTCAGATATTCAGTCAATTGTTCATCAATCTCTCCCTTTGGCATTGATGGCAACACAAGCAATATGAAATATGCCAATCACATACCAAACATATGGTCCACAACTATATAAGTTAATGTTGCAGCTCGGTAAGCTCTCCCTAACTTGATTTTTAATATGTTTGATCACAACATTAAATAACAATATTACATGTAAAGAATCTCCTCTGTAGATTTGATCTTTTCAGCTCTTAGATTCCTTATGTTCTCATTAACAAATATTTAACTTTTTTAGATTGTCTCTCTCTGACTTTCTCAGTTTATCTCTCCCTTAGATAGATATATTATGATCTTTGTCCATGCCAATCTCTCTCTTTTTGACAAAAATCTTGGTATGATATTTCATTGATCACTTCTCAAACTTCTTCAACTTCTCTCCCTTTGACAACAATTCCAAAGAAAAATATAAAACATACAACTCTGTAGTAGCCAAGTAACTCATTATTATTTAGTATAGACAATTGTATCTCGGTATACTGATTTGCAAATTCTCAAACCTTTTCTTCACAACTTTAGACAAAATACAAAGCGTGAGCTATGTTGCATCAACATGAATGATCTTCTGATAAGAGTAGGCTGATTCAACCTCTAGATCACATTAGTGCTCGGTAGATAGGGGACAGACCTTAGTTCTAGTCCTCAAGTATTCAAATGTGTCCTTCGGTAAAGGCTTGGTAAAAATATCAGCAAGTTGCTCCTTTGATGTAACATATTCCAGTTTGACTTGCTTCTCCTATACTTGTTCTCTTAAGTAGTGATACTTAATTGATATATGCTTCATTTTTTAATGCATTACTGGATTCTTAGATATATTTATTACACTCCAAGTGTTGTCACAATATATAATCACTGGCTCAATGATTACCTCATTCATCCCTTCCAACACTTGTTTGACATAAGCAATGTTTCAATAGTTTGTAGTAGTGCTGCAACATACTTTGCTTTGGTTGTAGACTAAGAAATACAAGGTTGTTTCTTACTTGTCCAAGTTATAAGTCTTTCACCAAAGAACAATGCTCCTAAGGTTGTGCTCTTTCTGCATCTATATTTCTAGGGCAATCAACGTCAGTATAAACTCTTAGTTCAAATTTTCTTTCCTTTGGATATCATAATCAATATTCCTCTATTCTCTTCAAGTATCTTAGGATTCTTTTTGTAGCAACCATGTGTGAATCCTTAGGATTGGTAGAAAATCTAGCTACAATCCAAACTACATGTGCAGTGTTAGGTCAACTATGGACAACATACATTAGTTTACCAATCATAGATCGGTACATTGTTTGATTTACCTATGTGGATTCATCATCTTTAGTCAATTTTTTGTTGGCAAGTTGACTATACTAGTGTATATGACTTAATATAGTGTTGTCATTATGGAAACAAAGTCATATAATGTTTTGGAGTCCGCACTCATGATAAGAAGATCAGAAATTGGCTAAGTGTTGAAGATTGGACAATGTACAGAGTACCTGAAGGACAGAGTGTCAGTGCACGTGCATACAACATAATTATGGTATGCACCCTAGAAATTAATTTTGTAACACCATATTCATGCTAAGTTTAAGAGTGCATGATCAGAAGATTTAGTATGAGGAAGATACAGAGAGTTTAAGTTGCACAGATAGTGAATGCCAGAGAAGAACAGAGCAAGCAGCTGACTATTGGTATTTTGGTTAGCAATTATATTATCCTACTATAAAGTCTATGTGCCTATTTTAATTAGGTTTTAGACATATAATTATGTTTTTTTGTAAATTTTCTTGAGCCAATTCAATTGGAAGCATTGTACGTAATTGGTTATAGGCCGACCTACTTAATTGTTTTTGTATGCGCATATAAATATGAAATGTGCTCTTTGTAATAGGTATGAGAGTTGAAATAGAATTGAGATAAGTAGAGTGGAAGTGTGTGAAGAGTTTTTAAGATTTATTAGAGCTTTGTAAGAGGTCAAAGCATCAATGCATCAAAGGAATTGATCTAACAAGCAGTGTCATAGCACCAGTTCATCCAGTAGATATAGTGTGTATCTGATATTTGAAGGTTGTAGCCTTCATCACTTGAGCACTGAGCTCTAGGATAGTGTGTCCCCACCCCTAACAAGCTTATTGTAAAAGACTACTAATAGGGTCTGACCCTTGACAAGGTCACCGTACTAAATACATTGTAAAGAAACTCCTAATAGGGTTAAGGATCTTCTAACAAAGATCATAAAACACTAGTACAGATTATTAGTGGGTGTCAATTCCAACCGGGGTTTTTACCTATTTGGGTTTCCCCATAACCACATTCATGTTATGTGTTGAGTTCATATTTTTTATTTATGTTGACATTCATTTGAGTACTTAAGCATTCAAGTTAAGCTCAAGAAGTAAAGCAAAAAGATTAAATTAAGTGAACACTGATTCACCCCCCCCCCCCCCTCCCTCTTAGTGTTCCCATTCCTAAGAATTGGTATCAGAGCTTTGCTCCTCAACAAAGAAGTTTAACCACTTGAGGAGATCATGGACAAGAAAAAAATGAAATATCTAAAAAGAAATCTTGAGGCTTCTCTTGAAGACCTAGATAGATTTGAAAAATAAATTGAGGAACTAAAAGAAAAAGTCAGTGATGCTCAAGAAGTCATCAAAATGCTAAGAAAAGATTTGAAAGAACTCTCTACCAGTGAGTTAGGGATAATGATCAAGAAGCTAAATGAAGAAAATTTATCCCTGAAAGAATAAATTAAAGAATTAGATGATAAGCTAACCAACAATCAAGATGTCTATGAAGAACAGATCAAGGAGAACCTTCAACTGAATGAAGAATTAAGGCAAGAAAACATGGAAATCTTGGAGTTAAGAAAAAATAAGGAAAGCTTAGAATCTGAATTGAAAGAGGCTAAGAATCACATTGATAAATTACACACAAGCAAGGATCTGATTGAATCTCAATTATATTCTCGGAAGCTTAAATGAGATACTAGCGGCATTGGATATAATGAAGCACAAAATCAAATTGACAACATTCAAGCAAGAATGAAAGCACTAGAAGACACCACAAATCCTAAGGAGACTAGAAGTTAGACTAAAGATAATGTTGAACCATCCAAGAATGAGTGCGAGCTAGTAGATCGAACTTGTTATGCATGTAACAAGCATGGACATATAGCAAGGATCTATACAGAGGTAAGACCTTTCAATGGTTACTATTATTCATGCAATAAATTTGGTCATAGAGCTATGAATTGTAAGACAAGTCAGAAGAACAAGACTTAACATAATCAAAGAAATTAGAATCAACCAAATGTAAGAATTTCTCAGAATGTGACATGTCAAATATGTAACTATAATGGTCACTCAACTAGACAGTATAAAATGGTAACCCATGCCAATGCGCTAAGGAATATAAGGCCTCCAGTTATTTGTCACTCATGTAACAAGGCTGGACACATCTCAAAGTTCTATAGATCAAGGATGAAAAGTCAAGAAATCCATAAAATGCTAGAAGAATCAATACTAGATACCAAAGGAGAAGTCAAGTTTTTGAAAGCTTCAGAAGATGCGAACATGATTTGGTCAGAGGAAAAGAAGGATAAGGTTGATGAGCATGTATTGGATGCATCCACAGTGGATGAACCCTCTACATCTAGATGAATGGCCCTTAGGGTCATAGGGGGAGCTAATTTAGCTCTAGACCCCCGTGCAACTGGTATACTCACCCTTTGAGTATGTGCCTTTGGATTTAATCTTTTGGAGACTAGAAGAACCTATGTGCAAGAGCACACTAGATGATTGATAATAGAATAAAAGTTGGATATTTTTAATGAAAGTCTAGTTTGAGTGGCAAGCATTAATGGCAGAATTTTTACTTTAAAGTACACTAAAGCTTTTAGATCTCACATTGAATTTGAATTTAGAGTGATTGGAGAGAAGAGGAGCCCTAGAATTTTATTGTGAAGGATTTTAGATTGATTCACAAGTGATTAGCAGTGCATTTGATCAGTTGTGAAAGCCCTAATCCATCACATCAATTCAAAAGTCTTTGAGATCATTTGGAAAGCTATATACAAGTAAGTAATGGCTACTCTCATTATATTTGATGTGGTGGAGAAGAAGAGATATGTGTTTAAGAGGAATCCATTCAAATCCACACTAGATGACCTAGAAGGTGCATTCTCCTGCACTCCCATGGGTGTTACGCATGTGGAAGATATCAGAGCATATGTATATTGCAAGAAGGAACTAGTAGGTTTGGATAGAATAAGTGCGCACATGGAAACAATGATGAAAACTGATAAAACCTTCATGGATGAGTATGTGTAGTTAGAAAATCATCCTATAGTGGAATATGCTATGGCATATGAGTTCTATGAGTCAGAACGGATCAAGAACCTACTCAGCAGGATCCATGATGACCTATTTTGGATAGGTGAAGTACCGGTTAGGATAACAGGAGATCTAATTTATGAGATGACAGGACTCTCTAGGATAGGCATTGTTCTTCCAGTGGGAAACAATGTCAAAAAACTTCACTAGTGTATTTGGGACCTTTTTCCAATGGCTGATTGTCTAAATTCAGATAGTATATTGTCGATTAGGCAACACCACCCGATGTCATAGTTTTGTAGTCAGAAACATCAACGGTTACGATAGGCATCGTACATGTGATGTCTATAGTCATCACAAAAGGAGGTTTCAACATAGTGAATATACCTATCGGGTCTACTTGTAGTCATCCCACGTTTGACAGATCTTTGTCAGATGTAGTTGGTTATCGATGAAAATGTTGTACCTGGGACGGTTAACCATCATAATGTTTCGATGCCTAACTATCGATGGAAGATTGTTTACTGATGGAAATGCTATTGGTGCAATGGTTATCCATTGAGCATTTCAGACAGATTGTCATCACTTCTCTAGTGCCATTGTAATTGCGACGAAAATCACAATATATATATATATATATATATATATATATATATATATATATATATATATATATATATATATATATATATATATATATATATATATATATATATATATATATATATATATATATATATATATATATATACACACACACACACTTTACGATAGATTTGGTAGCGCCTCATACATTATTGAGTCGAGTGTAGAGACTTGATTTGTAGATAACTATGGTGTCTGTGATGACTTGGGAGAAGTCTTCTTCTAGGTGAACCGAGCTGAGAGACTTGCATTATAGAAAGCGAGTCATTTGATGTGACTTATGAGACATTGGATGCCTCTTCACAACGGGTTCGCAGTGCGGTTTGTGGTGTTTCTTTGCAACTTGGTTCTTGGTAGCCATTGAGATGGATCAATGTGACTTGATCTTGGGTCAAGACTTATTGAGGCAAACTGAAGTGATCATTGCTCCTTGAAGTGATTGATGTTTCCAACAGATAGTCATTGCTTTTAGTTTTTTTATCGATTATTCTTTAGTTTCCATCATAATTGCGACGACTCACACTATTTTCTAAAAAGAAATATATATTTGTCATACATTGATTGAGATCTTAAATTATTGAGCTTCTCTTTGTTTCGATAATAGTATAACATTCTCTACTTAACAGGGCCAACCGCGTGAAGGTGGAAGCTCATCTAGCCCCTCCTAGGATCCTCTTATGACCATTTATGACACTTTAAGACCTCTAAGATGTATTCTTAGGGATCGTAAAGGGTCATAAAGGGTCATAACGGGTCCTAGGACACAACAACTGAGAAACATAAATGTAGGCATGATGGTCACAATTGTTTTGAGACACAACATAATTGAATGCTATACCCAGACGATGCAACACAACCACTACTCCTATAGTTCTAAGCGGACACTGCGGGATGCCTTGAAATTTTATAACATTTCCTTAGCATTTTATCTTCATATTGCAGCCATGACTTGAGGTAGGCATTCAAGCTTTGTCTTCTCATTAACTCAATTTTATTTTGATGGCATTTTTTTATTTAATTGCGACACCAACTTGATTATAAACAAAAAGAACAAAGAAAAAGAAAGTGTCATTTGTAATTTTTGTGAATTTGAAGAGCTTCCACGGAGATGACATTGCACTTTTGTATGGCACGAAGAAGGCATTTGAGTTCGGCTTGTGGGCTGCAAGCTAGGGCATCATGCATTGTTTATGAGCTCACTATTTGAGCACCTCAGGTCCCTATTTGATTAACCAGTGCTCTATTTGTTATATTGAGTTTACATCATATATTTAGTCTTAATAAATATCTTATAAAACAACATAAAACTAACCCAAAATACTTTGTCTTAATGAAATCTTAATAAAACAATATATTTAGTCTTAATAAAATCTTATAAAACAACATATATTGTGTGAAGTGTTTGATCTCTCTTTATTTGTTTTTCTATTGATATTCACTATGTGGTACTCCCCGCTTATGATCATTTCATGAGGAAATGTCTTGATGGCTCATGGACTGTAAGCTAGGGCATCATACATTGTTTATGAGCTCACTGTTTAATACTGTCATTGTTTACATCTTTTCATTTGGAATGCTTGATGACCCACGAGCTTTGAGAGCTAGGGCATCATTGCTATTACCTTCAAGGCATTGTGTGAAGTTTTTGATCTCTCTTTATTTTTTTTGTTGTTGATATTCACTGTGTGATACTCCCCGTTTATGATCATTTCATGAGGCAATGTCTTGATGGTCCATAGGCTGCAAGCTAGGGTATCATGCATATTTTATGAGCCCACTATTTGAGCACTGACCAATCAAATAAGGACACAAGGTGCTCAAATAGTGAGCTCATAATGACATAAACAATGTATGATGCCCTAGCAAAATAACAAAATAAATAAAGAGAGATCAAACACTTCACACAATATATGTTGTTCTATAATATTTTATTAAGACTAAATATATTGTTTTATTAAGATTTTATTAAGACTAAATATATGATCATATAGTAATACACTTATTGTTTTGAATTTGAGCTTGGACATCATGCAATGTTATTGTCATCATTGCATGCTTGCTGCTGTTGTACACCATATATTGTTTTATACATTGTTTATTTTATTGAGACCGTGAGCTTGGCATTTGTAATATATTTTTTGTTATTGGATCAATGCTAACATGTTGTTGAGGCTATAGATGCATTGAATCACCACTAGCATTCTATTTTGATAGTAGCAATATAACAAACAGTGCACCGATCAATCAAATACGGACATTAGTAAGACATTTAATGCATTATTACTTCATCATGATGATAAAAAATTCATTGGCTCAAAGCACATATAATGTGGGTAGATGCATTGAATCACCACTTCCATTCTATTTTGATGAAGAGTAACTATGTTATAAAATTTCAAGGCATGAAATTTTATAACTATAAATATATTTTATGAGTGTAATTGTACAACAAAAGAGCACCCACATGCCTTGGTTGTTATTGGTCTATGAAAGGTTTTGGTTTTCCTTTCCCAATTGAGATGTCATCCTAAGATTCAAAAGGACTACAATACTAGTGAGGGCACCTAGGTAGGGCTATTTGGTACCTAGTGTTCCTAAATTTTGGCTTGTAGTGGCCTTAGCCAAGCCACTAGGTTAGGGAGAAGCCTATTTGGTCTCTCTAGGTGTGCTAGATAGTTTTTTTTCTTCTTTGTTATTTTGAGTAATTGGTGTATCTTTTGGAGCCTAGTTGCAGTAGTCTTAGCCAACTTTGCTAGGTTGCCTGTCATAGGATAGTTTTCTAAAGTTGAAAAAATGGTCTCTTTAATATTTTATAGGTTTTAAAATAGCCTTTATGACCCTTAATCAATCAAGTATTGAGTGCTTTTGAGGTGTGTGTAGGTGGTTTGTCTATCCACCAAAAGTTTCTTGACAACTTTGAAAGTTTTCATGAAAATTTTTCTTGCAAAAGCATGTAATCGGCTCAAGAGATAGCTAGCTTGATCCATGGGCCCTAACATAGAGGAGAGAGCTATTTAAGCTTTGAAAACCATAATTTGAGGTGTAGGGAAGAGTGCAGTATGGAGAGAAAACTTTTGGTTGCAGTTAGACTGTGAAACTAGTTTTCCTTTGATAGAGATATACATTTTTGTGTTGACGAAGATAAGAAATGGATTGAATATCTGATTGTAATGTTTGTATGTGATGATTTTTAATGTTTTTAAGTTCCTAGGATAGTTATTTAGCATTTCATTTCAATTTTTCAAAGTTAGTCTTCATAGTTTTCTTTATTTTGGTCTATCTCAGGTTACTACTGATAGAGCTTTAAATAATGGAGTGCTAGAGCACTCTCCCATCGTACAATCTATACAGGTCTATGGGATTTTTGTCTAGACTCCCTGTAATATATGTTGTGCAAAGGAGGGGCCCTAGAAAGTTAAGGATGTATCTATAAACTGATGCCCTAGGCAAGCTATCAGTATTTGGTTAGGGGTCAATGTGCTATTGTAGAGAAGATGGAGTGATTGAGGGCACTCAAATCCTAGTTCAAATGATGTGGAGGGGAGGTCAAATGCATGATCAAGCATCTCCAATGCATAGAGAGCTTGGGGGATTATGGATACAAGGGAAAACACTAAAGCCCCACTGTTATAGACAGCGATTTACCAAATCCTCATTTATAGACCCATTTTTAGTTGGCCCTGCATGGACAATATAGGAAAAGGAGACATAAAAAATCTTAAATCCCTCCCAAAAGGCTATTCAAATCCATAATTAGTTGGATGCTTTGCTCAGAGAAGTTTGGAGTTATTAGAAAAAAAGGTCAATTAGGCCTACTAAACCTAGTAGCCTTTTTAGGCCAAACAACAAACAAATTTTTTTAGAAGGGACAGAGAGGTTCCTAGAATAGTGAACTTTATCATATTCTTGGTGTCATAGACTGAATGAAGAAAGGAGTTTGAAACTTCTTAGAAGGGGACTAGGATAGCACCCTTAAGGCTAGGAGATTAGCCTCTTTAATTAGGAGGGCCTACGACAAAGTTATAGCAAGGTCTATGTAACATCAAGTACCTTAGTTTGTGTTATTAGATTATCTTGTTTAATTTGTGTTCATTTCATGCAAAGATACATGTAAAGGAAAAGAAATTTTTGCATCTAAAGATTACATGTATATATATGAAAAATAAATTGTATATACTATACAAGGAAAATAAATTTCAGAAGAAAATACATGAGTACATGCATACATAAGAGGATAAACATAAATAATAAGGGTGCCAGACATTGCCTAAAGTGATGAATTTTTTACTCGGGTATGAATCTAGTGTGTCCCTGTGTGATCCAAAACCTACAAAGAAAAGAGAGATGGGGGTTAGATAAAAAATATCTAAGTAATGAATGGCATCCTATTACTGATCCTCATCTACAATTATATGCATGTGCATAGTCAAGCCATACACTTCTGGAAGAAAAACCATGCTACAGGACATGTGCACTCAAAAGAATGTTGCGGAGAGTAAATTGATGCATTTATGTCTGCATGAACACCTGGTGAGTCACTATTGTGATTTCAAGTAAAGATCATAACATCACAATATGGTTGGAAGCCCCATGGAGGCCCCATTGCATGCAGTGAGTAAGCTACATCAAAACAAAGAGGTACACAAATCTGCATCATCTATACTGATGTCCCTATTTGATTGGATGGTGCTCTATTTGTTGTATTGCTGCTATCAAAATAGAATGGCAGTGGTGATTCAATGTATCTACAGCCTCAACAACATGGCGACATCGATCCAATAATAGAAAATACATTACAAATGCCAAGCTCACAGTCTCAATGAAATAAATAGTGTATAAAACAATATATGGTGTACAACGACAGCAAGCATGCAATGCCAACAATAATATTGTATGATGTCTGAGCTCAAATTCAAAATAGTAAGTGTATTAATGTATGATCTAATAGCAGCAACCTCATTGATCATTACCTTTCATTCCTCCATCATTATAGAAGAGATAACTACCTACAACTATATTTCATAATTCCTCCTTTGAAGTATATATATATCAAGTATAATTATGAGTTTACATCATATATTTAGTCTTAATTAAATCTTATAAAACAACATAAAACTAACCCAAAATACTTTGTCTTAATAAAATCTTAATAAAACAATTTATTTAGTCTTAATAAAATCTTATAGAACTACATATATTGTGTGAAGTGTTTGATCTCTCTTTATTTTTTTTACTATTTTTCTAGGCATCATGCATTGTTTATGTCATTATGAGCTCACTTTTCGAGCACCTCATATCCCTATTTGATTGGTCGGTGCTCAAATAGTGAGCTCATAAATAATGCATGATGCCTTAGCTTGCAACTCGCGAACCATCAAGACATTTCCTCATGAAATGATCATAAATGGGGAGTACCACATAGTGAATATCAATAGAAAACCAAAGAAAGAGAGATCAAAGACTTCACACAATTCTTTGAAGGTAATAGCAACAATGCCCTAGCTCTCAAAGCTCACGGGTCATCAAGCATTCCAAATGAAAATATGTAAACAATGCCAGTATTAAATAATGAGCTCATGAACAATGCATGCTGCCCTAGCTTGCATCCCATGAGCCATCAAGACATTTCCTCATGAAATGATCATAAACAGGGAGTACCACATAGCTAGTGAATATCAATAGAAAAGCAAATAAAGAGAGATCAAACACTTCACACAATATATGTTGCTTTAGAAGATTTTATTGAGACTAAATATATTGTTTTATTAAGATTTTATTAAGAAAAAGTATTTTGGGTTAGTTTTATGTTGTTTTATAAGATATTTAGTAAGACTAAATATATGATGTAAACTCAATATAACAAACAGAGCAGCATCCAATCAAATAGGGACATTAGTTGCTCAAACAATGAGCTTATAAACAATGCACGATGCCCTAGCTTGTAGCCCGCGATCCATCAAGACATTTCCTCATGAAATAATCATAAAAAGGGAGTACCACATAGTGAATATCAACAGCAAAACAAATAAAAAGAGATCAAACACTTCACACAATGCCTTGAAGGTAATAGAAATTATGTCCTAGCTCTCAAAGCTCGCGGGTCATCGAGCATTCCACATGCTAAGATGTGAACAGTGTCATCCAGACATGTGTATTGTGAGCTTTCCTACAACAAATGGACTTGTGATGATTTTCACAATGGTACATGTGTTGCAGGAAAGCTCAAAGTAATGCTTAGGAAAATATGAATGTTCATCACCTGTGCATATCAGAGTTGATCAGAGAAGGTATATACACAAAAAAATAAAATAAAGAGAGATCAAACACTTCACACAATGCCTTGAAGGTAATAGAAACAATAAAACACTTCAAAATAGGGACATCAACTATACACTTTTAAAATGAACTATGCTATAGAACATGGGTGTGTGTTATTGTGATTCAAAAGCTATTATGGAAGATTGTTTTATTATTGAGATAATGATATCTTAATTTTATAAGAATAAATGTTTTAAGAAATATTTGAATTTAATTTTGACAATAACATGAGGAGTGGATATATTTCAATCTTTAGCGAGACTTCATACCACACAATGTTCGTAGATTACGTTCAATGCATTATTTACGCTTGTATTGGTGGGAAAACTCTTGAAAATGTGCAAAAGAGATTGCATTCAACCATGTTGTTTACATGACACATGTAGTTTAACTCCAGCCTAAACCAAGGTTGCGTACAAATGTGTAGATGGTGTGTGGTATGAAGCCTCACTCAAGCTTGAAAATGATAAGCATTATGATGTTGAGGTATGGTGTGGTAAGCACAAGTATAGTTTCTTGTAAGCTGCTATTGGTATAGTTTTATTTTTCAATAGTTGCAAAATCTAGCTTCTCCTATACTTACATGTATGTATACATTTTGGGCTTGGTTTTAATGTCATGTAAATTTGAGTGAAATGGTAATAATATTTAAGAGCAACAAGTATGGAATTTTAAACAAGTATGCATATACATTATATAACAAGAGTGATATATTTTAATGGAAACACTTAATGAGAAGGATACCTATATAAGAGGAGTGATATATTTTAATGGTAGTGGATATAGAAATTTTAGTGAAACTCTATAATTTATTATTGTAAGTGGACATAGAAATTGCAGTGAAACTCTGTAATTTATTATGGCTCAGTGTTGTATATCCATAGTCAATGTCTATTTAAACTTTAGGATGATACTTATATGAGGGCTTAAGTAAATTGTTCTTACCTTGAGACTAGTACACCATGGGATTAGAGGATGGTTTTTATAATAGAAACTATGTGTTTGTGGGATACTTTTATATTTTGTATTAAATGATGATAGATACATATGGGTTTCTTCCTTTTGCAACAGTTTATATTCTGATACTTATATCGTGAATTGTCAAATGACCAATGAGTGATAATTTCAAAAGTGTATCATAATTAAAGGCATGTGAATTCATATTGTACTTAATTTGAATGCCACTATGTAATGTTTTTACTTACGATATTAATCTTAATATATCCCTATGAAGATATCCCTATTTTATTATTGATGTCCCTATTTACATCTTTTCATCAAATGACCCAAAAACATCAAGAATGGTCCTATATGGTCACTAATATCCAACATTCAGAATAATATGAATGAATGCAAACATACATAAGTGGATGAACATAAATAATGAAGGTACTAGACATTGCTTGAAGTAATGAAGTGTTGACTCAGGGTTCAATCCAATATGCTCTTGTATGATCCAAAACTTGCAAGGAAGGAAAAGATGGGGTTAGATCCAAAGGATCTAAGCAATTTCTAGCACCATATTACTGATCCTCATCTACAATTATGCATGTGCATAGTTATGCCATACATACACTCAACAACATGGTAGCATTGATCCAATAATAGAAAATACATTACAAATGCCAAGCTCATGGTGTCAATGAAATAAATAGTGTATAAAAAAATATATGGTGCACAACAACAACAAGCATGTAATGACATCAATAACATTGCATGATGCCCAAGCTCAAATTCAAAATAGTAAGTGTATTAATGTATATTTTCATGATGCTAGATATTAAACAGTAAGCTCATGAACAATGCTAGTATTAAACACTGAGCTCATGAACGATGTATGATGCCCTAGCTTGCAGCCCACGAGCCATCAAGACATTTCCTCATGAAAGGATCATAAAAGGGGAGTACCAAATAGTGAATATCAACAAGACAAATAAAGAGAGGTCAAATAATTCACACAATGCCTTGAAGGTAATAGAAACAATGCCCTAGCTCTCAAAGTTCGCAAGTCATCCAACATTCCAAATGAAAAGATGTAAACAACGCTAGTCTTAAATAGTGAGCTCATGAACAATGTATGATGCCCTATCTTGTAGCCCACAAGCCATCAAGGCATTTCCTCATGAAATGATCATAAGCGGGGAGTTCATCTGCAGGTTCATTTAGTCTAAATGTTAGTTTTTTAAATTTATAATTTGTAAAAATTATTTACTGATGATTTGATTGGTTAAATCATTTGAAGTCTTATTACACAAGTGAACCAATAAAAATGTACCACATTTTTTATTTATTATACACTTTATATTTAATATAATGAAAATCATGCATTCAAAGAATATAATCTAATTTATATATCATCTGATTTTATTCAGTTTATGGTTTACAACTTTATAGATACCTATTAAAAGATTGATAAGCTTTTCCTTATTAGCCACGATAGCTAGTGGTGAATTAGAAGGAACCGTTTGACAAAATGCAATCTAAATCAAAAGTGAAATGAAATGAAATGCCCGTAGATGAGAATTAAATATATTTAAAAATGGTTTCTTTTTCTTCACTACAAAGAGTTTTTCTTCACTACCAAGAGAAGAGAAGGCTTCTGAACTGAACAACAATACAAAGAAATCTCAAACTGATCTTGTTCTAGTGAAGCTCAATGACTTGAAGACTAGCAACAGAATGATTGTGTGGTGTTGTATGGAAAACTTTGTTTTGAGCCTTTCTAGTTTGGGAGAATCTTTACCATGTTGGAGGATGTTGAGAGTGATGGGCTTCTAGATAGCCATCTTTTTCAGTTCTTTTTATCCTCTTTTCAGAATAGTTGATTGCACATAGACATGAACATATGGTTTTCAAGCATGCAAACTTATGGTTTTTATGTATATGTTATATATATATGTGTGTGTGAACATAAGATGGAAATATGGACACTTTAAAGACATCATATTTGTTTGAATTCATGGACATGAATGGTAAATACAGTAGCTATACATGTTAATGAATTTTTCCTTGCCTAAGCTATGTTTTGGGTAGTTACCTCCTATAGCCATAGGACTTGCAAGAGTGTTAATTAGGACTTACACCTTTTCCTAATATTAATGATCTGGATATATGTGTATATGGTCAGATGTGTGCACATTGATTTTTTTACAGATGTTGACCGTGGACATGCAAAGACCAACATAGTGGTGGTGGAATAATCAAAATAAAACTGTGGATTATAGAATCTTCACAAGCAAAGAAAGTCAATTGATGTTTTCTATTACAAGCAGTGCACAGATTTAGTTTCCTTAATGGGCTATATTTCAGGAAGTTATTCATGGTCAATGATGTTTTTGTTTTGAAACTTTATGAGTTGTAACTGATCCTCATTTATGAAGTGATCATAGAAATAGGAGATAGTTATAACTTTCCTTTAAATAATCGACTATTGTGACTCTTTTGGGAGTTACTCGAATGACCTGGTTTTTATAATAGAACTCTTGAATACTATTTTCAATCAAGTGTAATCATTTTGTAAGGATGAATAGAATGTTCAGTTCAAGTTTATATCTTTTATCTTGATTGTATTTCCTATTCACTCATTCAAGGGGGCCCACTTGATGAGTGAATTTTTTTGTTAGTGTAGAGTTCATTTTAATATTTATTTCTAAGTAGTTAGAACTTTGATGTTCCTACAGCTACTGATAATAGAATCAGTAGCCTGTTCCTACAACACAATCAGTTAGAGTAATTCCTAGCTGCAATTCCTTCCTTTGTTAGAATAAATTTATTTACCAGTTTTAGCATAGTTTTCCTGAAGCATAAGCATTTGAATTCCATAGATAGTCTTAGATGGAGAAGGTTTGAAGCATATAATTTGAAAATTCCATTCCAAGTTTATGTCCCTGGTCCATAATTAAATGAGATCGAATAATCCATTTAGAAATCATTTGGGGTGTCCAATCATAAAAGCAATCCATTGCTTTGGGTTTCTGATACTATTATTTGGCCAAGCATTTTTGGTGCTACTACAAGGGATGATGTTAATTCAAACTTATCCTTGTAGTTGCATTCTCAGATCTAATCTAGTACTTAGTCTTAAGTAAGCATTTTATGCATAGAAGGAGAGATCACCTTGGGAGATTTTTTTCCTCGTAACTACCAAGAGGACCCATTTGATCTATTTAATCCTCAAGTTGAAGAACCCTAAAGTGAGAATGAAGAAGAAGAACCCTTTGAAAATATATTTGCTGATGCTCAAGAACACATAGCCTCTTCATCATTTGAGGAATCATTGCATTTGAATGACCTATTTGCTAAACCTAAATACCAAGACAACCTGCTTGCTCTTATTATCTATCAGCCACCACCACCATGTCCTCCTCCTAGAATGGATGCTTAGGCTCCCTTTACTTTTCCTATTCCTCGTCAGCAAGGTAACCAAAATTTGAAGAACATACCTACTATTGCACTCCCCAAATTCTATGGCCTCCTCACAGAAGACCCTAAGACCTTCCTATTGGTTTCTGGATAGGATTTTACACTCCATGAGACACCAATATACCTAAGACTTATATTAGGGAGGGGTTAGTTCCAAATTTGAGAAAAATTTAGGTAGCTAGACCAACTATAGGGACAAGACTGCCCTCTTCTCTTCTGGCTCTACAGAACCAAGGTGGGTGCACCGAATCTGGTATAATAGAACACTTCTTTAAAACATTAGGACTAGATTGAACAAAGCAGATAATAGCAAGAAAGTACTAAATGATAACTAGTCAATCATTCACTCTCCATTGCTATGAGATAACTGAGGCCTAAATACATAAAAATGAAAATATTGAAAGGATTTGATTTAACTTTTGCAGAATATAACACATCCCGACTAGACATATATCAAGATAAAGTTTACTTGTTTCATATCAGTGCCTTATCCATTTGGAAAATCATCTATTACATTGTAGAACATGAAGACTGATTACTATTACTTCACTGCAGATCCAAGTCATAAATACAAATAGCCAGAACCATACTACTTATAGAAATCCCTATGAAAACCCTATGAACTTGTGTATCATCTAGAGCATAATTTAATCTGATTAAAACCAGAGCTAAAGATAGACAAACACTTGCATAGATAAACTCTATACAAAGAATCAGAACATTCAAAACCCATAAAACTTGACACAGATGGAGAGAAATGGAACTAAAAACTTGAATTAAGAATGAGGATCTAAGCCTTTGCATACACCTTTCTTTAAGATTCAAAGCCACTTTGACATAATATGCAAAAGATCTACAACTTTCTACTCTATTTTGATACAAAGTGGACTGAAAATGTCCTACTCCTTGTAACATCCTGAACCTTTAGTCAAGGAGCAGGACATTTTCAGTCCAGTTTCTATGAAAATAGAGTAGAAAGTTGCAAATCTTTTGCATATTATGTCAAAGTGGCTTTGAATCTTCAAGCAAGGTGTGTGCAGAGGCTTAGATCCTCATTCTTAATTCAAGTACTTTTTAGTTCCATTTCTCTCCATCTGTGTCAAGTTTTATGGGTTTTGAATGTTTTGATTCTTTGTATAGAGGTTATCTATGCAAGTGTTGTCTATCTTTAGCTCTGGTTTTAATCAGATTAAATTATGCTCTAGATGATACACAAGTTCATGGGGTTTGCAGAGGGATTTCTGTAAGAAGTATGGTTCTGGGTATTTGTATTTATGACTTGGATCTATGGTGAAGTAATATTAATTAGTCTTTGTGTTCTATAGTGTACTAGATGACTAGCCCAATGGATAAGGCACCAATCTGAAACAAGTAAACTTTATCTTGATATATTTCTGGTCGGGATGTGTTATATATCTACAAAAGTTAAATCAAATCCTTTCAATATTTTAAGTTTTATTTATTTAGGCCTCAGTTATCTCATACCAATGGAGAGTCAATGATTAACTAGTTATCATTTAGAACTTTTTGCTATTATCTTCTTTGTTCAATCCAGTCCTGGTGTTATAAAGAAGTGTTCTATTATATTGGATTTGGTGCACCCACCTTGGTCCTGCAGAGCCAGAAGAGTAGAGGGTAGTCTTGTCCCTATAGTTGGTCTAGTTACCTAAAGATTTCTCACATTTGAAACTAACCCCTCCTTAATATCAGTCTTAGGTATATTGGTGTCTCATGGAATGTAAAATCCTATCCAAGAACCAACAGGAAGGTCTTAGGGTCTTTTGTAAGGAGGCCATAGAATTTGGGGAGTGCAGTAGTAGGTATGTTCTTCAAATTTTAGTTACCTTGCTGACAAGGGATAGAAAAAGGAAAGGGAGCCTGAGTAGCCATTCTAGGAGGAGGACCTGGCGGTGGTGGCTGATAGATAATAAGAGCAAGTAGGTTGTCTTGGTATTCAGGTTCATCAAATACGTCATTCAAATGCAATGATTCCTCAGATGATGAAGAGGATATGTGTTCTTGAGAATTAGCAAATAGATTTTCAAAGGGTTCTTCTTCTTTGTTCTCACTTTAGGGTTCTTCAACTTGAGGATTAAATAGATCAAATGGGTCCTCTTGGTAGTTACGGGGAAGAAATCTCCCAAGGTGATTTCTCCTTCTATGCATAAAACACTTACTTAAGACTAAGTACTAGATTAGATCTGAGAATGCAACTACAAGGATAAGTTTGAATTAACATCATCCCTGACAATAGCACCAAAAATGCTTGGCCAAATAATAGTATCAGAAACCCAAAGCCATGAATTGCCTATTTTAGGATTGGACACCCCAAATGATTTCTAAATAGATTATTTGGTCTGATTTAATTATCGACCAGGGACGTAAACTTGGAATGGAATTTTAAAAATATATGCTTTAAACCTTCTCCATCTAAGACTATCTATGGAATTCAAATGCTTATGCTTCAGAAAAACTATGCTAAAACTGGTAAATAAATCTATTCTAACAAAGCAGGGAATTGTAGCTAGGAATTACTGTAACTGATTGTGTTGTAGGAACAGGCTACTGATTCTATTATCAACAGTTGTAGGAACAAAAAATTTCTAACTACTTATAAATAAATAGTAAAATGAACTCTACGCTAACAGAATAATTCACTCATCAAGTGGGCCCCCTTGAATGAGTGAATAGGAAATACAATCAAGATAAAAGATATAAACTTGAACTAAACATTCTATTCATCCATAACAAAATGATTACACTTGATTGAAAATAGTATTGAAGAGTTCTATTATAAAAACAAGTTCATCTGAGTAACTCCCAAAAGAGTCACAACAGTTGATTATTTAAAGGAAAGATATAACTATCTCCTATTTCTACGGTCACTTCATAAATGAGGATCGGTTACAACTCATAAAGTTTCAAAATAGAAACATCATTGACCGTGAATAACTTCCAGAAATATAGCGCATTAAGGAAACTAAATCTTTGTAGTTTTTGTAAGAGAAAACATCAATTGACTTTCTTTTCTTGTGAAGATTTTGTAATCCATAGTTGGATTTTGATTGTTCCACCCCCACTATGTTGGTCTTTGAATGTCCATGGTAAATACCTAGAAAACAATCAACGTGCACACATCCAACCATATACATATATATCCACATAATTAATATTAGGAAAAGGTGTAAGTCCTAATTAACACTCTTGCAAGTCCTATGGCTACATGAGGTAACTACCCAAAACATAGCTTAGGAAAGGAAACATTCATTAACATGTATAGCTACTGTATTTACCATTCCTATCCATGAATTCAAAAAAATATGATGTCTTTAAAGTATCCATATTTCCATCTTATGTGCACACACATATATATAACATATACATAAAAACCATAAGTTCATATGCTTGAAAACCATATGTTCATGTCTATGTGCAATCAACTATTCTAAAAAGAGGATAAAAATAACTGAGAAAGATGGCTATCTAGAAGCCCCTCAGTCTCAACATCCTCCAACATGGTAAAGATTCTCCCAAACTAGAAAGGCTCAAAATAAATTTTTCCATACAACACCACGCAATCATTATGTTGCTAGTCTTCAAGTCATTGAGCTTCACTGGAACAAGATCAGTTGGAGATTTTTTGGTATTGTTGTTCAATTCAGAAGCCTTCTCTTCTCTTTGTAGAGAAAAAAAAATCTTTGTAGTGAAGAAAAAGAAACCATTTTTAAATATCTTTAATTCTCATCTATGGGCATTTCCTTTCATTTCGCTTTTAATTTAGATTGCATTTTGTCAAACGGTTCCTTCTAATTCACCACTAGCTATCGTGGCTAATAAGGAAAAGCTTATCAATCTTTTAATAGGTATCTATAAATTTGTAAACCATAAACTGAATAAAATTAGATGATATATAAATTAGATTATGTTCTTTGAATGCACGATTTTCATTGTATTAAATATAAAGTGTACAATGAGTAAAAAATGTTGTACATTTTAATTGGCTCACTTGTGTAATAATACTTCAAATGATTTAACCAATCAAATCATCGGTAAATAATTTTTACAAATTATAAACTTAAAAAACTAACATTTAGACCAAATGAACCTGCAGATGAACCCTATGTTGAAATTCCTATAAAGGTAAATAGAGAAGTGATGGATAGCACACCTCTCACTCCTATGCCATCAATGTCATTGTTGTTAAGTTTGACTCCTGACATAACAAGTCTAGACTTATGGGGAGAGGAAGACCTGATAAAGATCAGTGTGCAAGCAATGGAAAAGGCAAAGGAGAAATAGGTTATGAGAAATCCATTATTTTTGAATCAGTCAACATCCTGAATAGCCTACTTCTTGAGGATAAGAAAGTGTCTAGTGTACACTCAGTGGAGGATGTGAGCACCATCCTGACATGTTTTAAAACAAATTTCTCTAGTCTTGAAGAATCTGCATCCAAGGTTGCAGAAGAAAAATATCTTAAAAAGAGGCTAAGTGAATTGATAAGTAACTTCACACTTGACCTTAGTTCTTTAAAATTTGGTCAAGAATTTTTGAAGGAGATAGAAGCTAAAGGAAGAAAATCATAGTTGATTGTATGAACAAGGACAAATTAACTGCAAACCTCTCAAAGAAAATTTAGGAAGTTGAATCAATGATGGAGGAAGTAAGGAAATTAGTAGAGGACCCCTCCAAAGATGTAAACATGTTGAATAATTTCAATCAAGGTCAGTTAGACAAAATTGAGAAGGCAGAGCAAGAAATGGCCAAGATAAGGGCTAGGCAAGCACAGTTAAGACATGCACTTGCACCCTCTTTAGATGTGATAAATCAAAATATCAAGTAGATCAATTCCACTATGGTGACATATGATCAAGGTCTAAGTTCAGATTTGGAGAAAATGGAGAATTTGACTTATGCTTTGTGCACCCATCTCCAAACTATAAATGCACTGAAGGCATTTTGGTAGCAAGACATCTAGAACTTGAAAATTGCATATTTGGATGTGCTCACTTTGTAAGTACTTGTAGGTACATTTTTTAGAACCTTTGTCATTAATATCAAAGGGGGAGTAGAATACATAGTAGAAGGGATAATATCGAGCAGTAAATATGATGTAAAGGGGAGTAGAGTAAAAGGGGGATATAAGATATATGTTAGAAATTTTTTGTGTAAGACTCAGTTTAGTAACTTTTCCATATTCCTTTGTCGCCATTAATGAAAAAGGGGGAGATTGTTGGAAAGTTGACTATAATTATGTATATAACTAAAATTTAGTGTGATCATTATGGAAAAAAATTCTTATAGAGTTTTGGAGTTAGTGCATAACTTAGAAGATCAGAAAATGGCTAAGTATGGAAGACTGGACAGTTAGTAGAGAACCAAATGAACAGAGAATTAGTGCACATGCGTATGACCAAGTTATGGCATATGACCTTGAAGATAAGCTTATAAGTATGTAATCATGCTAATTCTAAGAGTTCATGATCATATGAGTTCGTATGATGAAGATACAGTGAGTTGAAGTGACACAAACAGTGAGCGGCATAACAAAATAGAGTATAGAGCCGACTATTGATATTTTGGTTAGCGCTTATAATATTGTTTTGTAAAGGATATGTGATGAGAATATAATTTGTCATATTTATATCATTTTTTATAACACTTTACATCATGTTTATAATACATTTCCAAGTCATTTCCATACATTACCTCAATTCATGAAGCATTTACTATGATTAATGATTTATTGATTAGCATTTGTATGTGTAGCTAGTTAATGCTAAATTATGATGATTTATTATGATAAATAGTTATTATTAAATAATAAATATTTTGAGATTATTAACATTTTTTTTGTGAGATATTTGATTCGTTCATGTAGCTAGAAAGAAGGAGAAGCAAGTTGACACTTGTCAATATTCAACAGTTGCAGGAAATGTAGAAAAAGTGAAAAAGTAGTTTCAGTAAAATGGGCATATCTCACTCAATTCTTAATGAAATTAAAATTTTCTTAATGATTTGAAAATCTTAAATAGATGAGAAAAATATTTTAAAGGGGTTTGATCCAATTCGTAATATTTAATGAGAAACACTTATCTGAAGTTGACTGAGTAAAAATAGCAGAGTTTGAAGGCAGCCAAAATCCAGTCTTAGTAAAATGATCATAACTTCCATATTTTTTAATGAAATCTAGATTTTCAAAATAATCTAGAAAGCTAAGAAGGAGGATCATAATCTGGTAAAATATTTTGAGATGATTCACAATAATCAGTGAGCACCATCTATTTGAATCTAGCTACAGGAAAAGTGGAACAACAAATCAGCAAACTTAGTCAAACTTCTTCTATTTGTTGCAAATTGAGTTATGACTTCAAAGAAGGTTGGATATGATTTGTATTTTATTTATGAACACAACCAAATATCCAAAAAATCATCTTTTTCATAAAAGAGTCCAAACAAACTCTTTTCCCAATCAGTCAAGAAGACAAGTTGTAATAGGACTCTTTCTCTTAGTCATAGTTTTAGAATAAGTCTCTTCCTTGTTTAAAGGAATGATGAGACACATGTTAGATGGTTGTTAGGGATTCAATAAGCTTATATATTCAAAATTTTAATCAAGGAAAAAAAAGGATCAAGTAGTATTTTTCATTAGCTTTTATGTATTACACAGTTTCCTGTAGCCATTACTGTGCAGTTCCTGCAGGCATTACTGTGTAGTTAGATGTATTTCCAGCATTGTTATACTCTTAGTTTTTGCAATGATAGAATAAATTAGAGAATTTCATAGTGCATATACTTTGCAGACCTATTTCAAGTATACGTCCTTGGGTTGATAATTTAAATGTGCCTTCATAATTATGTGATAACTATTTAGCATGGATGTCAAATCCCTAAGTTATGGTTGTAAAGCCTAGTTATTAAAACCATTATAGGAGACCAACATTTTTGGTGCCACTACCTAGGATGGGTCAAGCTATGAGAGTCTCTAAGTTTTTAGTAGCTCTTTGTCATTTTTCTAGTATCATAGTTTTCATTCCAAGCACTTAAAATTAGAAAACTTTGCAAAAGTACCACAAGCAACAGAAAAATGGATTTTAGATCGATGAAGAATAGCAACCAAGAGCCAATGTCATTTGCAAAAAGTTTGGAAATCAATGAAGACATCTTCTCTACAATCATAGAGGAATTTTGTTCACATATTGATGAGAAAATATTGATTTATGAGGAGGCAAATGAAAACAATTTTATTTTGGAAAATGTAGAAATCACAATACATAAGGTTTTTGTTCAAGATGAATGTGATGTTAAATCAGAACTCATACTTCAAGAAGAGAGCTGCAATAAACTAAAAATCAGTCCCCTCATGCAGCAAAGTAATGAAGATATTGAAGAAGACCAGTTTTGGGATGATTTCGAGGAGTTTTACTTAACCTTAGAAGCAGCCCATATACACAAAGAAAATAAGGAGGGTTCAAAATTTGTTCATTCACAAGGGTATTCTATCAGACATCTTATTCATATGGAGGAAAATCAATCATCACAAGTTATGTTTGTAGCAAAGAAAAAAGATACAATTGAAGATGAAGCTAAATATGCAACTACACCGAAAGAAGAAATGTTTCATCTTACTTATGTATTTCAATACAATAATATGTATTGTCAGCATGAAGTGATAAGTAAGTTTGTTAATGTCTTTCCAAAAGTGTTGTTTATTAAGTTTCTATTGATGTTGCAACTATTTCTACTTGCTCATAAACATGTGAAGCATTGGAAGTTTCTGAGAAGAGTAAGATACTTCAAAGAGCCAGTCAATGGTTTTGTTTGATAATTTATTTTTTTCTGATTAGTGTAGGTTAGGATAGGTTTTTCATTCAATAAGTGTTGTTACATGATGTCTTAGAGTTAGTAGTTGTCTAGTCTAGTTTGTTTCCTAGTTCTTCTTATCTAAATGAGTATTTTGGAGGAGTTTTCAGCTGATTCATTTCTCATATTTCTAATCATTTTTTAAGGGTGTGAGTGAGTCAAGTCTCTAATTCTGGAAGAGTCTTTGTATACATTGTCAAATATTTCCATTAAGTAGTCTTATCTTCATGATGTCAAGAATGTCTATTCAATGATGGTGTCTAGTTGGTCTAATCATATTTTATTTAATGGAGAATGGACATCCAAAGTTGTATTATAAGTCATTAGATAAAACAAGAAACATGTAGGTTGCATGCAGCAACTGTTGTTTGATTTAAGAGTCAGTCCTGCAGCCACTGCTGTATGACTAAACAGTCAATCCTACAGCCACTACTATATGACTGAATAGTCATCCTGCAGCAACTACTGTGTGATTCAAAAAGAAATTTGCAACAAGTATGAGGACATCTAGAAATATTGATATTAAATATGAAACAATCTCAAAGGGACCTGAATATTCAACAATGAAGGGACCTGTACTTTCAGCTATTTGCCAAGTTTAAAGCTTCTCACAACAACACCAATGGTACTACATTTATGATTTCTATTTATTCATAATATTTATCATTTTTTTTAGTAATTGATTA
This sequence comes from Chamaecyparis obtusa, assembly GCA_027943335.1. NCBI lineage: Eukaryota > Viridiplantae > Streptophyta > Pinopsida > Cupressales > Cupressaceae > Chamaecyparis > Chamaecyparis obtusa. The sequence continues at coordinate 124,359 of BSBK01008767.1, forward strand.
TCTATGCATTACACTATGTTTTTCAATTATCATTATTATAATTATATGCTTCATAACTGATTTATTTTGCTACCCTCATACATTGATTGTCATTTGAGGACAAATGACCTTTTAGCTAGAGAAACACATGTATACCTTATGTTGTTGTCATAGACCATGGGAGGATGACATTTCCTATAAATTTTTATACTACCTCTTATATTTATGGTTATTGATGCAAAAAAAAAGAATGATAAAGTGAAGAAAATGGAATGTATTGTGAAGAGATAACACAAAGGAAACAAATTATGACAATATGAGTGTTGAAGATGACATCAAAAAATGATAGGAAGCCTTAAGGATACAAGAAATAGAGAAAAAAATAAACCATATTCATGTCAAATGAAATTCTTCTTAATGATCAAATACACATCCATGACACATGCTATAAAAGATTGAAGTTGCCATGGGATTTCATTCTAATACCCTTCATGTCTATTTAATGCCTATCCCTTGCTTAAGGACAAGCAAGATTTCAGCTGGGGGGAATGATGAGCCTATAATTTTTCATATCTATATCATTTTTTATAATACTTTACATTATGTTTATAATACATTTCCATGCATTACCTCAATTGATGAAGCATTTACTATGATTAATGATTTATTGATTAGCATTTGTATGTGTAGCTAATTAATGCTAAATTATGATGATTTATTATGATAAATAGTTATTATTAAATAATAAATGTTTTGAGATTATTAAAAAAAAATTTGTGAGATATTTGAGTCGTTCATGTAGCTGGAAAGAAGGAGAAGCAGGTTGACACTTGTCAATATTTAGAAGTTGCAGGAAATGCAGAAAAAGTTAGAAAGAAGTTTCAGTAAAATGGGCATATCTCACTCAATTCTTAATGAAATTAAAATTTTATTAATGATTTGGAAATATGAAATAGAGGAGAAAAACATGTTAAAGTGGTTTGATCCAATTCACAATATTTAATGAGAAACACTTATTTGAAGTTGACCGAGTAAAAATAGCAAAGTTTGAAGGCAACCAAAACCTAGTCTTAGTAAAATGATCATAACTTCCACGTTTCTTAATGAAATCCAAATTTTCAAAATGATCTAGAAATATAAGAAGGAGGATCATAATCTGGTAAAATATTTTGAGATGATTCACAATAATAAGTGAGCACCATCTGTTTGAATCTGGCTGCAGGAAAAGTGGAACAACAAATCAGCAGACTTAGTCAAACTTCTTCTATTAGTTGCAAATTAAGTTATGACTTCAAATAAGGTTGGAGATGATTTGTATTTTATTTATGAACACAACCAAATATCCAAAAAATCATGTTTTTCATAAAAGATTCCAAACAAACTCTTTTCCCAATCAGTCAAGAAGACAAGTTGTAATAAGACTCTTTCTCTTAGTCATAGTTTTAGAATAAGTCTCTTCCTTGTTTAAAGGAATGATTAGACACATGTCAAATGGTTGTTAGGGATTCAATAAGCTTATATATTCAAAATTTTAATCAAGGAAAAAAAAGGATCAAATAGTATGTGTTCATTAGCTTTTATGTATTACATAGTTTCCTACAACCATTACTATGTAGTTAGATTTATTTCCAGCATTGTTATACTCTTAGTTTTTGCAATGATAGAATAACTTAGAAAATTTCATATTGCATATACTTTGCAGACATGTTTCAAGTATACATCCTCGGGTTGATAATTTAAATGTTCCTTCATAATGATGAGATAACTATTTAGCATGGATGTCAAATCCCTAAGTTATAGTTGTAAAACCTAGTTATTAAAACCATTATAGGAGACCAACAATATGTGCTTATTGTATTTAGTTTATAGAAAATTTAATATCATTTTATTTAAACACGCTTGAGCCAATTCATTTGGAAGCATTGTATGTAATAGATTGAAGGCTGACCTAGTGAATAGTTTTTTATGCACATATAAATAAGACATGCACTTTTGTATTTGAGCATGGGATGAGATATAGAGTTGATAGTAGTAAAAAAAAAGTATGTGAAGAGTAGATAGAGTGTTGTAGATCTTTACAAGAGGCTAACACATTAGGGCACAAGAGGAACTAATTAGGCAAGTAGTGTCATAGAAGTAGTTCACCTTGCAGATCTAGTGTGTATCTGATATCCATAAGGTTGTAGCCTTCACCACTTGAGCAGTGAGCTCTAGGACACTGTGTGCCCACCCCTAATAGGGTTATTTTCAAAGACTCCTAACAGGGTCTAACCCTTGACCAGGTCACTATACTAAAATCATTGTAAAGATCAACTCCTAATAGGGTTGTAAGATCTTCTAACCAGGATCATAATACTCTAGTGCAGTTCTTAGTGGTTTTCAATTCCCACTGGGGTTTTTACCTATTTGAGTTTCCCCATAATCATATCTGGTGTTATGTGTTATATGTTTACTTTACTTGCATAGTTATTTAGTTCAGTACTAAAGAAATTGAGTTAAGTTTCAAGATATTAGAAAAAGTAATAATATATAGAACACTAATTCACCCCACCTCCCCAACCCCCCCCCCTCAGTGTTCCCATTCCTAACAAAAAGAAAGTTAGATTATAATATTTATCTACTAAAGATAAGGTTATAAATATATTTGCAAAGCCCTTGCTAAATGATACTTTTGATTATCTCCAAGGTAATCTTGGGGTGATTACCTCTCATGATCAGAGATAGAGATGCATTGATTTGCATCAATACAAGATACTTAATAGAGATATTATTTTTTCTTGAATTAATGTGAGGTGATTGATCCTTAGGGGTCTAAGTGGTTGGTGGTTAGAGAGACCTATGGTAGATGATCAAATCATAGTATTCAAGTATGAGATCAGTTCTTGAGATGCATTGTTGATATTCATGTTGCAAATATGCATCTTCTATCATTGATATCAAAGGGGGGGGGGAAAGTCATGTGAACAATAGTGTGTGCATATGATAAGTTGGGAATGTTGTGTTTTGGAGAGAAGTTATGATGTAGAGAAGAGTATGTATATGTATCTATCTAAGGGGGAGACATTATTTCTATGGGAGAGAAGACTTTTTAGAGAGACTTCAAAATATAATGAAGATATTGTTAGAAGTACCGTTTGCAATGCTTGGTTGATATTTGACATTGATTGGTTTTCACATCACATATTTGCATAAATTCAAAAGGAGGAGATTGTTGATATATTGTCCAAATATGTGCTTCATAGATTTCTATCACATATTTGAAAGATGTTTTGTCATTGATGTCAACATATTTATTTATTGTGACATTTTTGTAGAGATGTTATACGTATGTTCAATGTATTCATTAGATTAGTAACGATACTATGTTGTGAATCTAGTGTTGACAAGTTATAGATGTGTTGAGGGATGTATGTACTTGTATATCTCAAGTTATAAAAGGTTAACAATATAATTTCAATGATTTATGGATGATTGATAAGAGACTAGTATTTGGGAAATTCATGAAGAGATAGTGTTCAATTTTTGGATTGGTGTGGTTTGATTATGCATTATTTCTAGTTGCTAACCTAGTGGGGAGTTTAAGACATGGATGTGTATCCTCAGCTCATGTGATTTATGACTTGGATATTAAAAATTTATTTTTATTGAGTAACAGAGATTGCCAATTAGTGTTCTTGTTAAATTATGAGAGAATTATTTGAGGTGTTACTATGACATTTGACATTTCTTGCTGATGTTTCTAGATTGTGTCCTATTTGTGTTTCTAGATTGCATTGAGTTATGTGATCATACTTGATGATTTTCTTGTGGTCTATTGGTGATCTTATTGATCTTGGATAACATGATGGTGTAGTGTGTTGCAAAGTATCATGGCATGATCTATGGATCTGGAGCATGTTCAAGGATGAAAAATTGGATCCTTTCTATGTCATAGCCAATATGTTTAGGATTGCATTGATGATTGTATTACATTTTATGTAACAATTTTAATTTAGGTCCCTAGCCAATCTTGTAGAAATAAGTTGATGAAATATATAAATATATGTAATCATTGTAACTCTAAAGATATAGGAGAGGATCGTGTGTATGCATAAGAGATTATGCAAAGAAGTATGAGTGGAATCTATAATTGAGGAAGATATATCATGTATTATGTACTTCATTGGAACTATATTAGCATACAGAACATTCTATCAGTCCTTTCATGATTAATGGATTGTAGTCCATAGTTGATTGTTGTGCAACTACTTGTTGTAATACAGTGATCCTTCCTTTGGGTTGTTGCCCTTTTTGTATTTGAATATTGAGAGCTAGGTAGTGTGCATAAATGCATGTGCATTCCCTTTGTATTACTCTTAACTTGGTATAATGCTTCTAACATAGTACATCATCTTGTGGGTTTGATACCTACTATGGTTTTTTCCCTAGGAAGGTTTCCACATCAAAAATATTGGTGTTAAGTGTTAATTAATGTGTTGCGATCTTTCATTAATATTTTTCATACACATCTGAGATTAAAGTTTAAGGATTGATTAAAGTTTTGAGTTTTGGGACAGAACTAATTCACCCCCCTCTATCCCCCTTAGTTTTGTGTGCTACCTTATTTCTAACAAGAAGGAGAAGATGGAGAATAAGGAGAAGAAGGGGAAGGATATGGAGAAGGAGAAGAAGAAGGAGAAGGAGAAGGAGGAGGAGGAGGAGGAGGAAGAGTAGGAGGAGGAAGAGAAGGAGAAGGAGAATAAGGGGAAGATGGATAAGGAGAAGAAGAAGGGGAATAATGATGTATGGAACAAGACCAAATTCCATATGTACAATTAGGATAGAATATTGATATGATAGATATGTATGTTATCGATACAACACACTAATTTTTAAATAAAAATTATAGTAGTTCAATATTTTATGTTAGATATCAAGGTGTAGTGATTTTTATTCTATAAGAAATCATATACACTATAAAATAATATAGGTGTAGTAATATAACTATAAATAAAATAAAGAAGAAGATGAAGAAGAAGGAGGAGGAGGAGGAGGAGGAGGAGCATGAGTAGGAGGATGGGAAGGAGGAGAAGGAGGAGGGGAAGAAGAAGAAGCATGAGAAAAAGAAGGAAGACATTGTAGAAGGAGAAGTAAAAAAAGGTGAAGGAGAAGGAGAAGAAGGAGAAGGAGAAGAAGGAGAAGGAGAAGAAGAAAGAGAAGAAGAGAAAGAGAAGAAAGAGAAGAAGGAGAAGAAGGAGAAGGAGAAGTAGAAGGAGAAGGAGAAGGAGAAGGAGAAGAGAGGTGATGAAGAGAGGTGTGATATCATAATAGGATCATACCCTAATAAATAAGGATATATCTTTGCAAATCATGTGAGATGCAACTTCTCACATCAAATCCTAAACAAGGATCCACTTTCTAGACCATTCCCATGCACCTAGAACCTCCAACTTGCCAAATCTCCAAGAAAAAATCCCCCAATTTCTATAACACCCTAGAAAATAATAGCATGGCCTATGTACCATCTCAAACCATCCCTCCAAGTATAGTTAATATATTTTCTTCATAACTCACCCCAAGAGCCATCCTTCCTTGTAGCACTGTCAAACCACTAATCTGCTCTTAACTCAAAACTTTCCCAAACAGCTAGGAAAAAAATATATTGTTTTTGATACCCTTTTTAGTGCTAAAATATGTACCTAAACCTAAAGGTAGGTTCCTTTGGACCAATACTTAGATCCAACACCTCTGCAACAACCAAATAGGCTTAATTTGCACCCATTTATAAAGAAACCCACACAAGGACTTTCCCCCTTTATCCCAAACCATGAAAAAGTATCATATCATGGCCCAAAAAAATATATTATCAAGGTCTTAGGGTATCAACACTCACCTATTCTTCTCAGCATCAAACCCTCACTCCTAGAGTTATTAGGCTAGGGCTTTAGCAACTAGGCTCTTGCAAACCTCTCCAGATCCTCCGAAGAGATCTAACACATCCATATGGACACAAATAGACAATATCCATCACAAAACATACCCATCCTTAAGGGTATTCAATTACATTAATCATTGGTCCTATTTAGTGCACCCTTCAATCAACAGTTTGCTCCTCCTTGTGGTCTCTCCTCCACAACATGTTTCATATCCCTGCATATTCCTACAATCTCACCTATACAAGGATATATAATAAACATGTCTAGGTTTTTACCACAACACATAGGGTTTAAAAAAAGTGGGGGAACTTATTGTTTCATGGAGACTTCAAAATGACAATTGCTGATTGCAAAAGACTAGTCCAAGAACAGTCAATACCAAGTTGGTTCTCTATCTTCAAAAATTGACAAGACAACAATATAATTGTAGGGAAATGATAACCAATCAATATAATAACATTCTAATCCATTTTTCAATCAACAAAACATTCTAAAATGAGTTTGAATTGACATACATAGTGACTGTGTATTTGCGGCTAGGATAAGGGATTACAAGAAATATCTTCCTTTATTTATTCAAAACCATCTTCAATGGTCTCCAAACACACCAAAATAATAAATACATTGAAAAAGAACTTATATATTAATGAAATATACCCTCAAACTTGACAACCACTCCTATAACTAACTCCCAACTCCTTACAAATTTCTAAAACTGATTGTTACAAATTACAAGTTTAAAAGGTTGTCAAGTTGACAACTACCTTTGTCAACTTGAACCTAACATGACATATCTGCATTTGTATTATTAAACCATCATCTAAAGGTTATTTAGGATTCATTCCTAATATCAAGACCTATACTAACCCTTCAAACTCAATAATAGCCCTCCTTAGGCTAGATTTTGCCAATAAGGCAACATTACAATTTTTTAGCACACTTAGTGCATTTTACACATTTTAATGGATCTATTAGCCATATTAAAATCAAAATTTACCTTCATGGTCTTTAACCATTCCATTTTTCCTTGGATCATCAAGTGACCACAAGGATGCTCTCCTAGTCTCTATGTTCTAATAATGGCTTACAAAGCTTGTTCATGATCATATCACACAATGATTGACAAACATTACAAACATCATTGAAACATAATTAAATGACCACATATGGTCTATTAAATTTCCAAATGACCCTATATGGTCATGTCTCCATCTCCATAGGATCCATAAGTGATGGAAGTACTCCAAGGTGTGCTCACACAAGCTTTCAAGGACTTCACTTGTCCAATCTACCAAGGATTATAATCTCTCTTCTGGGATCTCAATAGCCTCTAGAGTCCAAGCCAAAGACTATCCTAACTCCACTACAATATTTAGTCTTCTTGTGTTTAACCTTGAAGGACAATAATCATTAGTTTTGTCTCAATGCTTCCCAATCTATTGGAAGGCTCCAAGTGCTTCTTTCACCACAAACTCTCACAAGTGCTGCAGGGGGTCCTCTCTCCATAAAAAAATATTTTTGTGTTCCATCGGGTCCACAAACTAGCTTGTCTAGGTTGATTAGGCCTAGTGGTTTCTAGTAGCCCTACCCATGGTCCTTTTATCCTTTCATGCTAAAAACATCCAAATGACCTACAAAACCAATTTGATATTTGGATACCCTTTTGGGAGACCTTAGAGATTCTGTAGGTTTTATGGTTCTAGGGCCTCTGTATAGTAGCTTCCTAGATTATAGGGATAATAGGGCTATTCTTTAGCTAATCACTGATTTCTAGTTAGAAATCTAAGTTAGAGGATTGACCAATGCCAAATATCTTTACCACATATCAATATATACATAGTCTATCTGAAACCATGCTTGATCTGTACTTCCATTCTTTCCCCTACATGTACACATCTTTTCTTCTTTATCAAACCCCTAGTCAGGTACACCAGTCTCCTCTAGGGCTTGACCTCATAAATGGCCACCTTGTTCTTTGTGATTCTTCCCTTCATATTTACACTATACAATGGATCCTCATCCATATTCATCAAAACCATTAGGTTTCCCATAGTTAGAATTGTTAGGAATGAATGCTAAATGTTTGGAAGCCATTCTGTAGCAGTTATTGTTGCATTCATGACTATGATAGTCATTGATGTCAACATAGTGATTTACTAGAAAGACTTGCAGAGAAGTAGATAGAATTTGGATTAGCGCACATGGGTTATTGCAGTTGGAGCTATGTGATGTTGAGGTTATACTCTTTGATATGTTATATGTTTATGGTTAAGAGTGCAGATAATAATTCATTTATTCATGGAAGTTATGATCATTTTGGTGGAAGCAGTATTCAGGCAGTGTTCCTGAGTAGCAGTTTGTGGAAATCGAATGATATCTCCTAATAGGGATGGAATATAGTTTTGTGCAATTAAAGGGAATTTGAAGACACATTGATAGTGGCATGGATGATAGCACAGACTTCGAGGTTGCACAAGTGAAGATTTATTGTATTTGGAAGCCGACAGTTTGTGTAATTTTGATGTAGTGTGTAAAAAATTTTATTTTGTAATTGTATGCTGACTCATTTGTAATTATTTGAGTGTGGTATAAAGGAAGGAATGTATTTCCTTGTTTTGATATATGAATTAGTGAAGTTGTAGTGATGATGTGTCATGCTCACTAGTAAATTTTACCCTAAATTTTGACGAGAATTAGTCAAATTTTCTACAACAATTCGTCGAATAGACGACTAAAACTACAGTCGATCTTTTTTCGTCAAATTTTCTACATGGTGAATAATAGTCAAAATTTAGAACATATAACTAGTTGAATTATCGACTGCAACAATCCCTTGGAACTGAAAAAATAAGATGTCGAATGCATAGAATTGTCATTGATTCAATTGGTGTAAAGGTCAAAATTGAGACCATTTTGTCATCGAATTATCCACCCAAGTGCGTCGAAGTGACCATTGAATGCATAGCATTCTGGTTGAATTTAGTACTGTGTAAAGGTCAAAATTTTGACCAATACTAACTTTTGTTAAAAAATAAATGCGACACCATTTTCAATATATTCCTACTTTTAGTTGAATATATTGCTTGTCTATAATTAGTATGCATGTATGAATCTATGAAGGTTTGATTTAGCTATTTTCTTCTATTTAGCACAATTAGATTATTTCTCAAGTAGGCCCACTTGAGATACATATCCCTACTCTTTTTTTTCATGTTAGCATAGATAATTAAATTTTATAGTCAGTAACTTGGCTTCTGCTAAACATTACTATTGGACTATGTGATGCTCTTGCAACTTAGACAATTCTTTAGTAAGTTTAGTTTTGGCATGTTTTTAGTTTAGTTAAGGTATATATAATCTTTTAATTTTCATATGTTATTACTTATTATTAATTGTTTGAGAACTACTCAATTCATTGTTTTGCATTATTCATTATTGTTCATAGTTTTATTTCATTAAGTATATGATTTTCATCAAAATTTTCTTTTTAACACAATAGATGATAACCTAAGTAAAAGCATGCACATATAGTGCTAAACCATGACATGCTTACGTCCTTGGGTTGATGTTTAAATGTATTATATTGTCCATAAGAGGTTTTTTTGTCAAATAACCTATCTTTGAATTTATGGAGGTATTTTAGGTGTGGGTTATAGTTTTAAGGCTTCTAAAAGTGTTTTAACACTAATGAGGCTTTTATTTGTTGAGTTGTCAACTTGACAACATTTACAACTTTCTGTAATAAGTCTACTTAGTAGACAGTCAGTTTTAGACTGTTAGAATAAGTTTTGGGGGAGTTTGAAAGTAGTTTCAAAGCTGTTTGGTCAAAATTTGGTCTTTAAGAGACATATTCAAATTTTAAAATGGAGAGAGAACATGGTTTGGTCAAGGACACAAGCATACATAAAGTTTGAAGTAGTAAAATGATGTTTTAATTTTGCAATTTTCTGATTTTCCAGAAATATAGTCACTTTCATTGCATTGTACGCCACCTTAATGCATATGTCTTGAACTATTATCGATTGGAGGTGTTACAGGAATGAATTAACTTGATTTTTGTGGTGGAAACATCCCATTTTGAGTTGTATAGAAGGAGAAATCAATTTTTTGGTAAAAATAGTCAAAACCCTCTCCTATGGTAATCCAAGAGGGTAGAATGTAATTTCTTGAATGTTTCATGTTGAACAAGGACTCTTCATGATGGGGCATGATAGAGAACACTTTTTAGACTACCCATATTTGTTTGAAGATGACCATGCATTGAATTCATATGCTATGAATCTTGAAGACTGACTAGACTGTCATAGAGGAAGGGGGGGTTGACTGTCACAGTCAGAAGTTTGAGTGCTTTATCCATACTTAAATTGTGTTTGGGGCATGGAGGCTTGAGGGGGATGAAGATATGTGTGTCTACCACAAGAATGGTTCTTGGAGGGGCTATTGAAATGGATATGTGTGTCTACTATTGGAATGGATATGGGAAGAGTATAGAAGAGTTTAGAATGATGTTAGAGTTTCTTGTGGATGATAAGGAAAAGCCATAGTGCTTAGGGGAATAGTGTGATGACTATCCCAACTAGAGAATCACAAATTTATATTATAGTTTCTTCATGGCACCTTTCAACTTGTCCAATTATGGAAACTAGCTTGCCCGGGGTAGCTGTATCTGGTTGTGAGATTTTCATATCTGATCTCTTAACATATTTACTAGAAGCCCTCATATTTCTATCAGTAAGAATAGTTTTGGCATAGGATCCTTCAAGTGTTTGTGGACCCTTTGTCTTGTAAACAATGACAAATCTTTCAATCAAATACACCTTATGTTTGATGTGTGGTGGTAACTTTCTCATTTTAGTGATGAATCTATTATTTAAATCAACTACACATGAATATGAGATAGACAATGAGGATGCACAAATAGGAATGATTCGTATGTTTCAAGGTACAAAAATATCCTAGATAGAAAAAGGGTCCACAAACAATTGAAGGATCCTATGCCACAACTATTCTTACTGAGAGAAATATGAGGGCTTCTAGTAAATATGTTAAGAGATCAGATATGAAAATCTCACAACTAGATACAGCTGCCCCAGGCAAGCCAGTTTCCATAATTGGACAAGTTGAAAGGTGCCATGAAGAACCTATAATATAAAGTTGTGATTCTCTAGTTGGGATAGTCATCACACTATTTAGAAGAAATATGAAGAAATAGTACTAATGTCTAGGAGATTTTTGTATCATTCTTTGGCACTTTCTTTTAAGCAATTCACAAACAATTTTATCATGGCATCCTCATTGTTTGTCTCATATTCATGTGTAGTATTGATGAAATAACTTAGATTTCTTCCCTACTTACTACATTATTACCTTGAAACATATGAATCATTCCTTTTATTTCACCGGGGATTGTGTTTGGGTAATTAGAAATTCCAAAGAAATATAATTGTCTATATATTTATGCTCCTACAGGGTGTTTGAACTTTGAAAGAAACAAACCTTTGAGCTCGTATTCAAACTTAATGTCTAGGGTTTGGCACATTGCCAAACCATTGATTTCACTACTGAGTGAACTACTACTAGCAATAGTTTTATGGAACTTGATCATTGTTATGGTTCCCATGTTGTTGTTGATTTCTATTTTATTATTTTTTATTTTCTCTCCCTTCAATAGGATGCATTGGCTATCTAGTTTATCAAGAATCTTGTATATGCTCTTGTGACCTAGCAGGTGAAACATGATATGTGTGTTTGTGTTTAAGCATGCCAAAAATTATCTTATGTGCATCCCTAGAAATATCCTCATCTCTTGTACCAACAATTCCTATGCAGTTCTATTCATTTTGGCCCTTATTCTAAGAAAGTTATCAACAAAATCATTATAAGTATATTGGTATTGATGCCTTAAATCTACAAATGCATTGGTTATACCAGATGTACAATTTCATGCTACATCCTAAACCCTAGTCGTAGCCTTCATAATTCTTAGTCATAGCATTTAAAAACCCTAGTCAAACTGTAGTCACCACTAAATATACTCATTGATTCAATCACCTACCAGCATATTACTAACAAAGATGACAAGAAAATGACAATCCACGTAATGAAATATAGGAAACATGGAAGATACCTCAAACTCCATGGAAGATAAATGATGAAATGTGCTATTAACCTTGGGTGTAGGGTCTTGCTCTTCATGACCTGTAATAAGCTCCACTCCTTAGCTTAGAAGATGGAAATCCTAATTCACGCACTGCAACCATAAAAATGAAATGAGAATTGAAATGATTTTTTTAAGTAATATGCCCATGTTAGTCAAAATTTTGACCAACATGGTATTGGTCAAAATTTTGACCAACACGGGCATGGTTTAAAAAAAAAACAAATTATTCCTTCTATAACCTGACCAACTTAAACCTTTTTAATTAATGGTCGATAATTTTTGTAGCAAAATGATGTCAAATGTACTAGTGGTTGTATCCATGAAGTGAAGAAAAGAGCTAAGTATGAAAGTGAATATGTGAAGGAAGACATGCAAAGTATAGAGATCTGAAATTGAGATTTGAGGTAACAATGAGTGCGGTTTGGCACATTCAGAGAAGTGCTAACATATTATTCTACTGAGTAATGCAAAGATTATTTGGATAGTGTGTTCAGTGATCTTACCCTGAAGCTATTTGGGCAATGGGTCCTTTTGTCTTCCATAACTCTTAACAGGGTTAGAATCTTTTAACAGGGATTCGAAATCTCCTAACAAGGATTCATATGTACTGAATGTATTTCATAAGACTCCTAACAAAGTCCATCCTTTCACAAGGAATATTCATATTAGTGCATCTTTTGTACGCATCATTCCCACTAGGGTTTACTCTTTGATCAAGAGGTTCCCTAGTCAACATATCTTGTGTCATTGTGTTATTGTGTATGAATATCTTTCTATGGTTGGTAATTATATTTCTTATATGGTTTAATGTTGTTGAAGATGATAAAAGTTATAATTATCTTATAATTGATTCACCCCCCCCTCTCAGTTATCTTTGTGGACTTTACTTTATAACAATTAGTATCAGAGTGGTAGGTCCTTGAAAAAGAAGTTTAACAGCTTAAGGAGATCCATTGAGAATTTTAGGAAAGAAAGCGATAAGTTTGATGGAGTAAATTTTGACAACTAGAAAGAAAAGATGAAGACACACCTATTCTATTTAGGACCAGGTTATTGGTTGATTACAAAGAATGATAAGACTATCATTGAAGAAGACAATCTTGAAACATGTACTACTGATGAAAGAGATCTATTCATGTGTAACATACTTGCAAGAGAAGCACTTTTGACAACACTTCTGAAGAATGAGTACAGTCAGGTAAAATATTTGAAAAAATCCCATGAAATTTGGAATGCATTACACTCTACTTTTGAAGGTGATGAACATGCAAAAAGAGTTATATTACATAATTGGATATGTGCATTTGAAGATATAAGAATGTTGGAAGATGAATCTATTAGAAGCTATATTGGTAGAATGTCAAAAATCATTACAGGTATACAATCTTGTGGAGGAACAAAGATAGAGAATGAAGTGATATGGAAAATTCTAAGGACATTGAATCCTGTATTTAAGCAGACAACACAAATGATTGAACATGTCATACCTTGTACTACAAACTTTACAAGAGAGACTCTTCTTGGAAGATTGGAAGCAATAGAAATGAACATGAGATTATCAGGAGACTTACCTAGAATGGAGACAACATTTAGTGCTATTAGTGTTTTCCCTACTTTGTCAAGAAGCATCAGTGTGAGTAGAGATTATGATGGCAGTAGTAGATCTAGAAATGAAGAAGACAAGAAGATTGAAGAAGGCATTTCTTTACTTGTGAAAAGAGAACCAGATAGTACGAAAATATTTAAATGTTGGACTTGTCAAGAATATGGTCATTTTGCATCTAAGTGTCCTAAGAGAGTTAAAAAGTACAGAAGCAATTTCAAACCTAGAAGATCTAAGGAATGTTATTATGCTAATGATGAAGATCTTGAAGCTAGTATTGAAAGAACTTTGTGTGAATGTGATACTGAGAATAATGATGACATAGGATTTGTAGCAATTAAAGAAGAAAATTCTAAAACTAATCTTAAGAAAGAAAAAGCCTTAGTTTCTCAAGTTGAAAAGAAAGCTGATTGGATTATAGATAGTGGTTGTTCACATCATATGACTGAAGATATGAAAAAGTTCATAAAGTTTAATGAATATGATGGAGGAGTTGTTAGAGTTGGAAACAATGCACCTTGTTTGATTAAAGGTATAGGATCTATTACTCTTGATGGAAAGACTAATACTGATGATGTTTATTTTGTGGATGGATTGAAACATAATCTTTTGAGTGTTGGACAGTTAGTTGATAAGGGATATTAAGTTTGGTTTACTGAGAAAACTTGTGTGATAAAGGATAAGGATGGAAATATGATTGGAACTGGATCTAGAACCAGAGGTAATGTATTTTAGTTGAATCCTACTGTGATGACATGTTTGATTACTAATATTGATGATAGTTGGTTATGGCATAGAAGGTTTTGTCATATAAACTTTGATAACATTATGAAAGTAAGTACTACACTTGTAGTAAGAGATTTACCTAAGATTGTGAAGCTTACTAACATGATTTGCAAAGAATGTGTAATGGCTAAACAAAAGAGAAGTTCTTTTCCCAGTAAGAAGTTTACATCTACAGAGAAGCTGGAGATTGTTCATACATATTTGAGCGGTCCTACCAGGACTAGAGGATTCTATGGAGAAAGGTATTTTATGATTCTTGTTGATGATTTTACAAGAATGATGTGGATTGCATTTCTTAAAGAAAAATCTGAAGCATTTGATAAGTTTAAGATTGTTAAGAATAAAGTTGAGAATGAATCTAGAATGAAGATTAAAATTTTGAGATCTGATAGAGGTGGAGAATTTACTTCTAGAGAGTTTAACACCTTTTGTGAAGAAAATAGAATTAAGAGATAGTATTCATCCCCTAGAACACCTGAACAAAATGGTGTTGCAGAAAGAAGAAATAGATCAGTGACTGAAGTACCAAGAGCTATGTTATTTGAGAATGATTTGGTGAAGATATTCTAGAGAGAAGTAGTGAACACAATAGTGTATTTAATGAAGAGAGTACAAATCAGAGCAGACACAAACAAGACACCTTATGAATTATGGTTTGGAAATGCACCCTTAGTTAAGTATTTGAGAATTTTTGGAAACAAATGTTATATAAAGAGAGATGATGATATTGGAAAGTTTGATCCTAGAAGTGATGAAGGTATATTTCTTGGATATTCTTTGAAAAGCAAAGCATATAGATGTTTCAATAAAAGAACTAAGACTATTGTTGAAAGCACAAATGTTTAAGTTGATGAAAAGTTCAAAATTTAGGAAAGAATGCTTGATTATGAATCTGATGAAGAAGCTCATCCTAAACCTAACACTAGATCTACTAAATTATTTTATGAAACTGATAGTGATTTGTTGAATGAAAGCCATAGTGAAGTTACTGAAGAACCTACACCTAAAGAGAGATCTGAGACAATGACACCTAGCAAGAGTTTGTTAAGGAATCATCTTATTGAGTAGATTATTAGAAGCATCAAAAGAGGAGTTCTAAATCAGAATAAGGTACAAAATTAGTTATGTTTGATTTCTCAAATTGAACCTAAGACTACTAGTGAAGCTTGTGAAGATGAAAGTTGGACTAATGCTATGAAAGAAGAACTAGATCAGATTGAAAAGGACAAGACATGGGAATTGGTCCCTAGACCTAAAGACAAGAATGTTATTGGAATTAAATGGGTATTTAGAAACAAGATGAATGAACAAGGAGAAGTAGTAAGAAACAAAGAAAGATTGGTATGTAAGGGTTACTCACAACAAGAAGGAATTGATTATGAAGAAACATTTGCACCTGT
The DNA here is from genome assembly GCA_027943335.1 of Chamaecyparis obtusa. Classification (NCBI taxonomy): domain Eukaryota; kingdom Viridiplantae; phylum Streptophyta; class Pinopsida; order Cupressales; family Cupressaceae; genus Chamaecyparis; species Chamaecyparis obtusa. Next base: position 140,202 of record BSBK01008767.1, read on the forward strand.
TGCAAGGATTGAAGCAGTAAGAATGTTTTTGGCTTATGCAGCTTACAAGAAATTAAAAGTATATCAAATGGATGTGAAGTCAACATTTCTGAATGGAGAATTGGAAGAAGAAGTCTACGTTGAGCAGCCTAAAGGTTTTCCTTTGACTCAAGAAGGAGACATGGTATGCAAATTTAAGAAAGCTTTATATGGACTTAAACAAGCACCTAGAACTTGGTATGCAAGATTGGATAAGTATTTGTTAAAATTGGGATTTACAAAAGGAACAACTGATAGCAATCTATACATAAAAGAAATTGAAAATGGTTTGTTAGTTATAGTTATTTTTGTTGATGACATTACCTTTGGAGGAGAAGATGAAGCTAGTGAAAAATTCACTAATGAAATGAAAATTGAATTTGAAATGAGTATGATTGGTGAAATGAAATACTTTTTAGGATTATAGATAACATAAAACAATGATGGTATCTTTGTAAGTCAGACAAAGTACCTAAAAGACTTGTTGAAAAGATTTGGAATGGAGGATTGTAAACCAGTTGGAACACCCATGGTGACCGGACATAATTTATCTAGCATAGATGAGACTCTTGTAGTAGAACAGAAGAAATACAGATCCATGATTGGAGGACTATAGTATTTGACTCATAAAAGACTTGATATAGCACATTCAGTTGGAATTGTAGCAAGATTTCAAGCTAAACCTAGAGAATCACATTATGTAACAGTTAAGAGGATACTGAGATATTTAAGAGGCACAATGGACTATGGATTATGGTATGAAAAATTTTATGATTTTACCGTATGTGCATATACAGATGTTGATTGGGGAGGCAGTGTTGATGATAAGAAAAACACCAGTGGTGGAGGATTTTTCCTTGGAGGAAGATTTGTTTCTTGGCTAAGCAAGAAGCAAAATTGTATCTCACAGAGAACAACAGAAGTAGAAAATGTATTAGTAGCAAATAATTGTAGCCAAATAATTTGGATGAAGCAAATACTGAAGGATATTGGAATAAATTTTTTTGAACCTATTGTCATACATAGTGACAATACCAGTACAGTTAGTATGTTTAACAATCCTGTATTACATTCTAAGACAAAGCATATAGAGATTAAGTATCATGTTGTAAGAGAGAAAGTTTCTAAGAAAGAAGTGATACTCAAGTACATAAGTACAAAGGAGAAGATATCATATATATTCACAAAGCCTTTTCCTAATGATATATTTGAGTATCTGAGAGGTATGCTTGGGGTTATTCCCTAGCCTACTTTTGAGAAGTGATGCAGTTGGTTGCATTCATCCAGTGGTATATGAGCCTTATCTTTCTTCTAGACTAGATGTTGGTACTTCCTCTATGGGGGAGTATGTGTATCTGAGCTCAGTCATGAGGATTCTAGTGAATGTATTTTCTGAACAGTGTCTTTTGACATTGAGTTGTTGACATAGTGATGAAATTTATATCATTGATGTCAATGGGGGAGAAGTATACATGAAAAAAAATATGAGATATCTGTTGGAGAGAACTTAATAGGATAACAAAGCAAAATTTGATTGATGAAGAGGATTTGAAGAAGCAGTGTTGCAGTATTGGATTTTTGGAACATTGGATGTTTTTCATCGATGTTGCCATCATTTCCAATGGGGGAGATTGTTAGGAATGAATGCTAAATGTTTGGAAGCCATTCTATAGCATTTTTTTTTGCATTCATGACTATGATTGTCATTGATGTTAACATAGTGATTTACCGAAGACTTGCATAAAAGCAAACAGAGTTTGGATTAGCGCACATGGATTATTGTAGTTGGAGCTATGTGATGTTGAGGTTATACTCTTTGATATGTTATATTTCTATGGTTAAGAGCATAGACATTAATTCATTTATTCATGGAAGTTATGATCATTTTGGTGGAAGCAGTATTCTGACAGTGTTCCTGAGTAGCGGTTTGTGGAAATCGGATGATATCTCCTAATCGGGCTGGAATCTAGTTTTGAATAGTTAAAGGGAAGTTCAAGACAATTTTTTTAGTGACATGGATGATAGTGTAGACTTTGAGGTCGCACGAGTGAAGAATTATTGTATTTGGAAGCTGACAGTTTTGTGTAATTTTGATATAGCGTATGGAAACTTTTATTTTGTAATTGTATGCTAACTCATTTGTAATTATTTGAGTGTGGTATAAAAGAAGAAATTTATTTCCTTATTGTGATATATGAATTAATGAAGTTATGGTGATTATGTGTGATGCTTTATGCATGAAGTGAAGAAGAGAGCTAAGTATGAAAGCAAATATGTGAAGGAAGACATGCGAAGTATAGAGATCTAAAATTGAGATCTGATGTAATAGTGAGTGTGGTTTGGGATAGTCAGAGAAGAGGTAACATATTATTCTATTGACTAGTACAAAGATTATTTGGATAGTGTGTTCAATGATCTTACCCTGAAGCTATTTGGGCAGTGGATCCTTCTGTCTTCCATAACTCTTAACAGGGTTAGAATCTTTTAACAGGGATTCAAAATCTCCTAATAGGGATTCATATGTACTGAATGTATTTCATAAGACTCCTAACAAATTCCATCCTTTCACAAGGAATATTCATATTAGTGCATCTTTTGTGGGCATCATTCCCATTGGGGTTTACTCTTTGATCAAGAGGTTCCCTAGTCAACATATCTTATGTCATTGTGTTATTGTGTATGAATATCTTTCTATGGTTGGTAATTATATTGCTTATATGGTTTAATGTTGTTGAAGATAATAAAAGTTATAATTATCAGATAACCAATTCACCACCCCCCCCCCCCACTCTCAGTTATCTTGGTGGACTTTACTTTCTAACAAGAATCTATGGGGGAGCCATGAAACTAAAATCTACCTAGATTGTACCAGTAAACTCCCTAGTTATTAAACAATTTCAAAAGTCTATCAAATTAAATCTAACCTATATGAACTAGAGAACTTCTTCTATTCACATTCAAAAACTTACACACTAAAATATTCTCCCACTTGCCTCAGGAAATGGGATCATATCTCAACTGAAATATACCCTCTCCTTGATTTTAGGCCACTACACATTGATTATATTCCTTCACTCATGAATGGAATTAACCTTTTCGAAGTTGCATGCAACATTTACAAAAGTTACAAATGTTGTCATGACAACTTTTAGCATCTTTTGTATTTATGTGTAATGCCCAAAATAATCCAAATTCTAGACAACACAACCACAAATTTTTTTATTTTTTATTTTTTAGCTCAATTAATTTCATAATGCTGCCTAGAACAATTTGGTTATACATCAGGAATTGATTCCAATAAAATAATAAATATTTATTGATTTATTTAACTATCACATATAGGCACAAGAGGTTAATGTTTAAAAGAATAATTACTTAATTTGGTATTATTTATTTTAAATTAATGACCACTTAGAATTCTAGTATATAATTAAACATAAACAATAATTAATTTTAATGCCGTGTTTTCAAAATCTTATACTCCCAATTTAATTAATGTGTTAAGAGACCTAGATCTAGATCTAGATAAATAAAATATTGTGATGGAACTATACACAACAAAAATAATAAGATTAATTAAATTAGAGATCAATAGTTAAGAAGGATTAATTCATATTCAACTTTATTAAAATCTGAACTATAGAAGTTAATTCAAACTTACCATTTAAAATGCAACCATAATACTAATGGTTTATTAAACATTAACATAACATGATGAATATTAAATAAATATATTGACTCCCCATCCCTAATTTGAAATTAGGGTTCGGTGCCACTTTAAAGCTTAACCAAAACCCTAATCTCCATTATTATTTCCTTCCCTTCTTTTCATTTTTGTTGCACGTCTGTAAAGCTCACAAATGTGAGATGGCACGCACATAAGGGGTTCTCTTGTGCCATAAGAGAATCCCTGATATCAATGACACCCTTATGTTGGGTTCAAATAGAGAGTTGGGAATGCAATAGCATTAGCATCTGCTCTAGTGAAAGATGCATCAGATATGATATGCAGATCGATTACATCTTGTTGTTATAACATATGCCATCTTCCATATGGAAACTGTTATTGAATCACATTAATGATAAGGTCGAACCAGTTTACGTATTTATTTTTTACTTCATTGTTAGATTACAAATTTGGTTTATTAAGAGGGAGTATTTCATTGGGTGCTTGAGAGGATTTGAAACCCCAATGATAATGGCCGCACCAGTCAAAAACCCCAGTATCGCATTTCAAGATGCATTTGTTATACATTGACAGGAAATGAAAATGGGCTAATGCAAGGTCACCTCGTAGCTTGCCGCACATGGCCTCGTCATGGAAGAGGCCACTGTCATGGCTCTAAGCCACGATAGTGCTTTGGCACTATCATGACTTAGAGTCACGGCAGTGCTGGTAAGCATTCACAGTGCTGAGGGTATCACAGGCTTCGGCCCCAAACATGCTATGCGATAACACTTTTTGTTTTACAGTTGTTAAGTTTCAAAAATGCTTAGTATAATATCATACATTATATGCTATATGATTTTTATCGTATAGTATATAATATATGCTATTGTATTAAGAGATATCACTGAAATTACAATACATTAACGGGGATGTTATTTATTATATGCTATATGATATATAACGTATAGTATATAATACATAATAACATAAACATGATATATCATATTGTTATTTATTATATACTATACGGTATGTATCGTATAGTATATACTATATAACAAAAAATACATGAGATAATATATTATTATCTATTATATACTATACGGTATTTTTCATATAGTATATAATATATAATAATAAATATTATATTATCACTGGTAATACGATGGTGATATAATATAAAATTATCTATTATTTACTATACAATATCTTTTGTATAGTATATAATATATAATTATTACATTATAAATAGTTTTGTTTCATTCAATGTATGTGCTGATTATAATATTGTAATATATATATATGCTATATATTATACATTCCTGTGAGGTATAACATATAGTATGTATACATTATATCTTCCCATTTAATTTTACAGGTTTGCTAACAATTCATTGTTGTGGATTAATTTCCCTCCCTATTATGAAGGGTAATGCATAATGTTATGAAGGTTATGATGTACATACTTTTATGTAACATGAAACATGAATATGTATTTGAAATATTTATTACCAACATGGTAATACTAAATTTGTTGAAACAAGTTATGTTATCATTCTATTTACTGTCATGGTTATGTATTCAGTTTAGCTACATGCTAAAACATCATTTAAATTTCTATATCCGTTGGGCTTTCTGTATACATTCAAACAACTGTACATGTAGTTCAAAATATATTAGAGATCTAGTTCAGTTTTGAAACATTCAATGTAAATACATTTAGGTCAACTTTGTACATTTATAAATTTATTTTCTTCCTAAGTTAATTGTTCCAGTTTGATAGTTTGTAAGCATATACTAAAATGAAATGCAAATCTTTAGCTTCAGTATTGATTATGTTTATTTCATTCAACTTTAGCATATGAGTTTACAAGTTTCTTTTTCAACTTTAATAGGAGTTAATGAATATACTGAATAAGCATAATTTCCAAACAACATTAAACATACTATTTCATTGTAAGGAAATTCTTGCAATAAATCTGATTAACAATTTCGAATATAGAATCCTTTTGGCTTCAATTTACTGATACTAATAAAATAGAATTCATAGAAATAACTTAAGAACTCTTTTAATCAACATTTAAAACACATAATCATAGATACAACAATCTTAGCATTTCCAACAAGGAAATCTATTAAATGAAATAGCATAGCACTGGTTCTATCTTTTCTATTTATAACACCTTTCATAATACAAATACTCTAGAATAGATTCAATAAGTAATTCACAAATGCAATCCTTTTAACTTCTTTAGAGAAACTAAAAATTGAACTAACACTATCAGTTCATGTCAAATCTAACTACATTTATACAGAGTATTGAATTTAACATTCAGATAATAAATACAGATTATAGGACTGATCCAAAAGATCATATAAATAGTCATAATTTAGAAATAACTACTGAAATGACCAATCAAATTTCTAGCTCACAAACATTACAATTTCTTGATATAGAACACAATGTATTGAAGCAAGATCTGACAACTAGATACACATTTGTATAATCTTTAACAACTTTCAACTTTAAGCTTTAAACTTCAACTGAGACTGCTTCTTCAAGCCAAGTAAGCAACCTGCAAACACAAGAATTTCTACACATGGCCATCACTAATAAATTTGGCATCAATTTGAGATGGCTATGTGTCGCAATTGGGATAGCCATGTGTTGCAATTGCGACAGTAATAGATGTCACTATTTTTTAGTCACAAAATACAACGTCTATCCATTTCCATCGTAATTATAACTTCAATCCATCGCAATTACGACTTCAATCTGTCGCTATGAAGCCCCTTCAATCTAACATCAACCCCATTACAATTCCTTATATTAGCATTGCAATGGCGATGAAAACCCGCACAACTACGATGACTTGTTTCATGGTCGCATGCGCTTGGGAAGCCGCATGTGATCATGTGATAACCGTCGTAAGTATGACAAATACACACACAATTGTGATGGCTTGTCACATGGTTGCATGCACTTGGGAAGCCGCATGCGATCATGCGATAACCATCACAAGTGTGATGAATACCCGCGCAACTACGATGGCTTGTCGCATGGTTGCATGCGCTTGGGAAGCTGCATGCGATCATGTGATAACTGTTGCAAGTGCGGCGCACAACTAAAACAAATGTGACGGGAGTGGGTGTCGCCTATACAGCACCCCCGTCGCAATTCGCTATGTGGCATCACAATTGTGATGAATACAAAAGAAAATGAAAAAAAAAAATATGGGACAAATTACACTATTTTGGGTACAAATTACCCCCATTGCAATTCACCTATGATTAAAGAGTCTAGTGGAAAGACCGAGTGTTAGTTCTCTTTGACTATGAAGAAATTCTGTGAAGTTGGAGTTTAGTTGAGAACCTTGTTCTCGAAGAACACTCTGTCCAGTATATGAAATAAGACAGAGTGATTTTTTTGAAGAGCCTTTGGAACACTTGAATCTCTATGCCAGGTATATACCAAGATTGGTGAGTGACTGGTTTGTCACGGGAGTAGATTTGAAATTGGGAAGGACTAGAACAAAGTAGAAAGTTTGACAAGTGATGAAACTATCAAAGAACATACAGAAAATAAACTGGCACAGTTGGTGGGAAAGGAGGTACACAAGGTATACAAGAACCTATCGTCACTGATAGAACAACAGACTATGAATAACATTGTGAGGAGTTACAAGTAAATAATGTGTTGAATTTTTACAAAAGACTTGTTCATTCAATAGTGTAGAGCTTTGGTAAGGAGTGCCCTAGCATAAGCAGGGGTAGGAGAGTTTGAATTCTCACACAAAGTTTAGTTGAAAACACTATTTTTCACTGTGGATACCAAGGCTCTACATCACATATATCAAATATAAATGGCACAAGAATTAGGGGCTAACCTGCCATGTAGATGGTGATGACCGGCTATCTTTTGTTGGACTTTCTAGACCAACAACAGACTTCGGAGAATTTTCACTTTGAGTGGAGATATAGAACAGAAGTTCACCTAAGGCTACCATAGAAAATCTTCTCACTTTTTCCTTCTTATCTCAAAGAGCATCAGTTAGCATTGAAACTATACCTGAAATTGCCACTTCATCTTCACTAATTGTTGCATGCCGAATCAACAAACCCATTACTGAAACAAGCTGAACATGCAAAGTAGTTGGTTTAGATATTCTCAGCATCTTAACAAGCATGGACAATACTGAACCATTGGTTAAGATGTTGGCTGCTTCCACATTGCTACTTAGGGTTTCCAAGTATTTTAAGGCATTCTATTTTTCCCCAAGAGTTGTGTTGCTACCGATACTAGAAATTATACGACCAAAGAAACCTTCTAGTAAACCTTCTAGTTTATCTTGTGAGAGTTTCAGGAACTCAGAAGCAAGGAGGGAATCAAATGGACATGTGCGTGCATCAAGCATAGGCTCAATAGCCTTATCCATTTTCCTATTGACCATAATTGGCTTCATAGATAAATCAGATGGATGCCACAGTGCTTGTGACAGATTAATGGAGACTTTCAAAGGATCCGCATTAGCTGGAGACATGGAGACCCCCCATCCCGACATATCCCCGTACCCATGTTTCACTGGTTTTATGTTTTATTCATTTCAATTGTAAAACATTATCCTAGCTCTTCTCAGCTAGGTAATTGTTCTTGTCCAAATATTCTTACCAAGTGATAATGTTTAGGGCCTTAGGCACTTCAAGCACTCAACCCAAATGTAAAACTGTTGGATGATATAGATTAGCAGTATTCTATTGTTATATCAATATATTAGCAGTATTCTATTTGTAGTTGAAACTTGTAGCTTTTAAATAGATAATGAATAAACTATGTAACCATATAAGACAAATATATTTCTATCAAGAAATGAATATTAAATAGATTAAGGATTGATGGCATACCTCTAAATTTCATCATCATCATCATCACTCAAAGACTCATGATCCTACATAATTCAGGCAAATTGATATAAAAAAAAATTAATAACAAACATTTGCCAAGAAAATCTAAAGAGCATTACTATGTTTTTCATCTATATTACATATATTTCAAGTTTAAAGTCATATGCTAGAATCTAGTTGCATCCTCATTGATAGAGGAAATAAAAATTACCTATTGACATCATCCTACTCTCAATATGAAACTTCTAAAGATAAAGAAGAGTGTGCTCTGTTTAAAGACCTTCCAATTAATCAATGGACTTTTACAAAACATGGGACTTGACATCATCTTTCAAAGGTGATTGATGCAAGAAATAGTACAGGAAGAATGCTCAACATGATAGGTCACATGGAAACCCTATAAGATGGCATAGAAGATGTTGTTGGACAGGATCTAGTGTCCTACTCTATACATAATTCTACATAATATTTACAGTAAGGTTATAACAATTGGAAAAGAAGGAAATTATTGAACATATGGAGACTAAATTTTATTGGGCCTTTTAATAATTAGAGCCAATTCTTAATGTGAGGTGATGAAAATTGGAATACTTCAACAGGTGGGCAAACAAAAGAGCTTTTCAAGAAAAATAATAAACATTGAATTCATTCAAATCATTTGATCACGTATTTTGTTTATGAAGTGACTTTATCCTAACCTCAAATAACTCTTTCATATGTTTCAAGTTAGAGATGGTCAGGCATGATAAGAGAGATTATTCAATAACATGGTCCTTTATGAATTGAACTTTTGTATTCATAACTCTCTATTCAATTGCAAAATTGCTATAGTTTCTTCCCATAATACAATGTGGAAAGTATAATCTTATTTATTTGCTAACTTATACACTTTCCATTTACAATGTCAAGATTAGACATGATGGGTAGGACTAATCTACAAAAGAATTTTCAAGTTTACTAAACATACATGATAAAGACATACCATTTTCCCACACAAGTTTGCCAATGCTCCCAACAATCTGAACCGTTTGTGGATCTTTTGCCTTTTTGGCCATCTTTGCACGCAGTTTAACACCTCCCTGCATCATAATCAACTCCAGATTTTTTTCTTCCACAATGATAAGATTATCAATATAGATGTAAATACACTACAAAAGTTTTACTTTTCTATAGCTAGGGACATTTTTTGTGTTTCTGCAACAACATTCCAATCATCCAGTGAAACTTATAGTCATCTATGGGATAGGGGGTATCTAGATCAACATACTCAAATAGAAAGAAAGATTTGTGACAATCAAGAGGCACCAGCAATAACTCAATTCCTCATAGGCTGTCAATACATCAAATAGAATAGTATACTTTGACAGTGAGTAACAATTGGAGTTTATAAACCTTCACCTCCGGTGTATACTTTGCAATAGGGGATTCATAAAGAGAATGTCAACACTCAAACAAAAGTCGGCAACCATCCTACGTGGATACAAAAGATAGAGGGAATATATAGAAGCACTGCATATAACTGAGGATTCGAGAAACATCAAAATTCAGGGGAGAGACAAGAATAAAAAGTAGGAATCACCAAAAACATTAGATACACGGCAGCCAAAATATATATATCAGTGTTAATAAGAGATGAATAGGGGGGAAATAATTGGGAAAGAGAGAAACATAATAGCATGGGAATAAAGAACGGGATTTAAAAATTGGAATGTTAAAAAGAAATGGGAGAAGAGCACATCCAGTCAACAGTAAACAGAAAGGGGATAGAGAACGATGGTCCCAAATGGTCATATACAAAGGATAATATTGAACTTAAGGAACAGCGATGAAAGAACAGTAATATATTATAAATAGCGATTCTATAATTTGAGAGGGTAATAAAAAACAATACTTGCATTTATGCGAATTCATATTTGAATTTGGGAAAAGGACAAATAGCCATTGATGGGAGATATAGAGTTGATAATGGTGGTCTTACATTTGAGAGTATTGTTACAGTAGCATTATATGGAAAAAAACTATCATTATCTATACATTATCAATTATATAAGTTTATAAGTGATATCATATATTGTAATTTATGGTATGAAATGATAATTCAAGGTAATTGTCACAAATTCCCAAGTCAATCAGGAAAGGGTACATTAAAACCAAGAACCTTAGAGTAGTCACATGGTATTAGAGTACTATCAGATACAAATCTTCAAAAGACTTCGAAAAGTATAAATTTGACAAAATAGAGAAATATTTAGTATCTTATTGAGCTTCACTTTGTTCTGAGAATAGTTTAATATTCTCTACTAAACAGGGCCAACCACGTGAAGGTGGAAGCTCATTTGGCCCCACCCCCCTCCCCCTAACATCACTCTACATTCCCCTTTAACATCTAACATCCATTCATTCTTTCAACCATTAATAAAATGTAACATTCAATCAATATCACATGATAACATTCAATCAATATCACACGATAACATTCATTAACACATTAGATTCGTTAACATGCAACATTCATCAATATTATGCATTAACACATAATTCATGAACATTCATTAGCACATAATTAAATTCATTGAGCCATAAAATTCAGTCTTTATCAATTAAGGTATGTAGATGACAATCATTTCTTTTTTTTCTTTCTAATTTTTTTCTATGTAAGCTCTAAGAGGAGCATCCGTGTTATCATCAATTCCCCCTTCATCAGTTGTTTTGTTCTCTATTCTTGATGATCTCAAATTCCTATGTTGCTGCAAAGGGGGGTCCTCTGCAATAACAAATAAAAGAGTTAAATTAAAAATATTTTATTATAATTGTTACAAGTATTTAATTATTTTAAAGAACATAACTGTGGCGCTCTCTACCTGATCTAGCCACATCATTTTGTCTAGACTCAACCTCAACATGCTCATGAACACCGACCCCTCGATCCTCTACAGCTACTATACAAAATGTTACGTTAATCCAAACACCAATTGCAATTACATATAAAATTTTTAATAGAAAATGTATACCTCCACCACTAGGATGCACATCATGCGAACCTTCATCATGCACATATTGTGTAGAAGGATTGTCAGGCTGCATTCCAATATCCTACACATTGTTATCATTACTTGCTTAAAACATATATACCCACTTTATATTGGAACTTAACATCAAATAGACTAATTGGTAAAGTATTCAATTTGAAATAAATTTCATTTAGCTTATTTACCTATGGCTTAGATGCATCATTATTATAACCTTGCACACTGATTTCATTATTAGAACCTTGCACAAAAATAGGCCACACCGAGTAAACAGATCTCATCTCTCCAAATGGATTGACACCATCCACTGCCAATGAAAGCTTGAGATTACGAGGTTCTTCTTTGAAGTGTTGCCACTTTTCCTCTATGTGCATAAATGCTGAACCATCCATAGGGATTCGAATAATGTCATCTTGACTTCTATTGCGTGCATGGTAATCCATAAATTGTGCCAAGTTAGAGAGATCACAATTATATGAGTCAAACATAGTCATGAAAAAGCACATAAATTAGTTATTATATGCAATTAAAAGATGTTTAGGAGAGGTGAGGAATGGACACCACAACTAAGTATTTTTAGGACTAATTGTTTAATACAAGGTCAAGTTTATAAATTAGTCATAGATTCAGGTACTTGCAGCAATCTAATATCATGGGATGTTGTCAATGCTTTGAAACTGCCTATTCAACACCATCCTAGGCCTTATTATGCTACATGGGTGGAGGAAAATCAAAATTTCATAGTGCATTATCAGACCATGTTAAATTTATCAATAGGTGGGTACTCTGATCAGATTCTATGTGATGTTGTAAAAATGAATTGTGCACATGTTATCCTACGAAGATCTTGGCAAGTTTCTAGGAAAGTGTTACATGATTACTTCACTAACATCTACCAAGTGTGGAGTAATGGAAAAAGGTTTGAGTTGATACCATTGCCTTGCAAGGGAAATTAATCTCTCCTCATAGGAATAATTAGAGAATTGGATATAGGTCAAACTAGGAAAAGCATAAAGTTGGAACAGCAAGTAGTGGAGAATAAAGGATAGAGAATTCTGAATTTTGTGACAGAGATAAGGACAGGATTTAAAGGTGGTGAAGGAGTGTTAGTGGGGGATTGGTACTTTCCTATTAGAGGACATGAAAAAGACAATGAAAAGATGGTGCAGTAGTAGTTGGAAGGACAGCAGGGGTACTACCCCAAACAGGCAGAAATAAAGACTGTCCAGACAGTCAAGAAAACAACCAAGGTAGCAATGGTGACTGCCCCAAGGGAAGGAGTTATGATTTCTAACAAATGTTTGAATGTTTTGCATGAAAGACATCAGAAGAAGAGACACTTTACCTTATGAGGTTTCATTCCTATGCGCCATATGCAGAGATATGGAGGAAAAGAAGCAATTTATGCCAGACACGGTTCTTGGGACAAGAACATCTTTAAAGGTGGTGAAATTGATGCAGGAGCATCATATGCTTGTCAAAGGATCATTGGAGATCCAAGGCATTATAGAGGTCATGGATCATCTCCTAGATTCAATTGGGAAATCATTCAACCAATCATGTCACATGGAGGCATTGGAAGTCATGAAATTGCATAATGTCCTGATGGATTTCTATGTTGAAAAAAAGTTGTAATTGCATCTTAGGGTTTCCTAGGGTAGAAAAGATATTGGATAGGGTCCTATAAGTTATCATAACCTTATCAAGTTATTACATAAATCATAAGATTCAATAAACTCTTTAAGAGCATAGTTTAGTAGTTTAAAATTTGAAATTTGAATGTTAACGACTATAAAGCCATTTTGGAAGGAAAATCCATAATTCAAATTTTAAGAAGGATTAGCAAATGAAACTAGTTGGAGACAGTTAAGAGGGGTAGTTACCACACCCAGGTCTATAAATATGTGTTTGTACAGACTGGAAGATATAATGGACAGACTATCTCAGAAAAGTGAATAGAAAAAGCTTGGTTTGAACAACAATTTGAAGCATTCTTGGTTTTACTACATATCTTTGGATTGGGAATGTATTGTGCTATCTTACCAAACATTTTTTGATGATAATAATTGATTCTTGAATCCATTTGGTGAGTTTTTTGTTCAATTTTATTCACTACCTAGCTGTAGCAGACAATTTTCAAGCAATTTTGTAGTTTTTTTTTCATTAAATCATGCTCATCCCATGAAATGTCCACTATTTCTTCATGAAATAGAACTCTTCTAACATGTACAAATGTTTCTAAGTCTATAATGAATATCTAACCAGAATATTTGGTGGCCACGGACAATAAAAAGGTGAAAACAAGGGTTAGGATTGAAGGGACAGTCCTATAGAGAGAGATTTGCCTTAAGGAGGGCAGTGTTTGAGTTTTGATTCAAGGTTATGATGTTGAAACATTGATTTTTTCACTTGGAATTAGTCAAAGAAGTCGTTACACATGTGAGATTGGTGATACCCTAGGAACAAGGGTTTATAAGGGATGAATTGGGGTTTTTGGGGATGGGAAACCCATAGACTAAAATTGATTATGTATTTGTCTAATTGAAGGCATTTTATGAGCCTATACAAAGTTTGAAGTCCATACATTAAGTATTGCTATATGTTGCTTTGTAAATGCACTAGTTGTTCCATTGTTAAAGACAGGGTCATTGTGAAGAAACTTTGATTTTTGCCAAAGGAAGCCCATCCAATCTTGACATATGTTTTATATAAGGATCTAAAGGGTATTTGAAAAGGTTGTTTGTTTAGAGAGTCACTTGAGAAAAACAAAATATATATGCCAATTTACCTTGCTACTGTTATAGAAATTGAAAATTATCATTGACAACATTTTGGTTTGCTATGCATTTTTACTTCAGATGTGTTGAAAATTGAAGGTGATGTTTGGAACATGTTAGATATGATAAAACAAACCTATTGAAGCCTTGAAACCTCCTAGAGTTGACTATTTGTAGATTTTTCCCTTTAGAACCTAGAAGGGTCACTTGGAACACTTCTACAATTTTGCTCATTTTGGGTTGTTTAAAGGGTTCATCATTCTATCCTCTGCATCACTCCCATTTTAGCACAAGCAGAGAGAATGCTGAAAAAGGTTGCAAAATTAGGATTTACACCTACCAAGTGTATTTGATTGAAATTTTCTACAACCTTTTCAACAAATCCATCTTGTGCATATCTTGCAATTGTTGCAGTCCACGAGACCACGTTTCTCTGAGGCATTCTCTCAAAAAATTTATGTACCTTGTCTATGCTTTTACATTTTTCATATATGTCTATAACAAAATTTCCAACTATAATATCTCATGAAAACCCCCCTTTCATTATGCTTTGATGGATATCCATACCCTGTTCCAAAGATCCTATTTTGGCACAGACAAGGAGTATGTTGGCAAAGGTTATGGAATAGGCACGGAGTAAGAGGAGTTATAGAATGAATAACTTTGTGAATCTTCCACTATACTAGACCAACTTTGTGAATCTTCCACCATATTATACTAGCTCAGTTATCTTCAATAAAAATATTTGTTAAATATGGAGAGGTATCAATCTTAAGGCATCTAACTTAATTTCATTGTGTAATACATAAACCCAACATCTGAAATAGGCACCTTGAGGTTGATGAACTGAGCATTTAACAGATCTTTGTTTTAAACTTTCAAAGATATTTGCATTAGTTCTTATTTTCACATGTTCCCTTCTTTCTTCTTCCTCCTTGCAGCCTCCTTTCAAATGAGTTTCTCTTCTCCCTTCTATATCTCATGTTTGAGGGAGTCACAACTTTTCATTTAAAAGTTATTTATAACTCACTTATGAGATCATAGAATCAGATTTAAGAGGCATTTCTCTCATGGTCTATATCAACATTCAGTACTCTCTTCTTCTTGAATTAACATGTTTATTCCACTATCATAATTTTGTGGGGATACATCAAAACTCCTTGAGATCCTTGTGAAAACATATATAGTAAGGGCTGTAGAAAAATAAAAACACCAAACCAAATAATAAGCCCCCATAATGTAAAGCCAATATAGGACTTCATGAACTAAATTTAGTAGCTGAATTTGACTATGTTAACTGTCAATGCAAACATCATCTTGTAATTGTTCTATCTAATGTCCTTTTTTTCAAAATGAAGCCCAGTTGAAACCCAAAATGCCCATCATATATTTAAATTCTTTAAGTGGATTTTGGGAATTTTGAACTAAGGAAATGGGATTAAAATTATAATAGAGGGCCTCAAGTAAAGTGAAAATATAAAAGAAGGTCTCTTATCATTAAATTTTATTTTAAATAATTCCTCTCCAATATCAATCAAAATTCATGAAGGAAATTTGAAGATTTATATCTTTTAGGCAAAATTTCTATTTAAAAAAGGCAAAGTGAGGAGGACGCATATTGATATCTTCCTCCTCACTTTTATTTAGTGGTGATAGCCATTGAAGAAAGGAATGATCTAACCACATTCAAAGTGGAAGAATAGATAAGTTCTTTACAATCTCATGAGAAGTATATGCAATGTTCTACAGAAAGCTTGGTGCAAGCTTTCCAATCTCCTACAAAAATTGAAGAAACTCTCCCACTATTTATATCTTTTGGATGAAATTTCTATTTAAAAAAGGCAAAGTGAGGAGGATGCATATTGATCTCTTCCTCCTCACTTTTATTCAGTGGTGATAGCCATTGAAGAAAGGAATGATCTAACCACATTCAAAGTGGCATAATAGATAAGTTCTTTATAATCTCATGAGAAGTATATGCAATGTTCTACAGAAAGCTTGGTGCAAGCTTTCCAATCTCCTACAAAAATTGAAGAAACTCTCCAAAGAATCTTCCTCGCCCAAATATATTCCAAGGAAATTTTAGCTAATAGAGGATATGGTATAGAACAAGGAATAGGAAGTGGATCACTAAATCATTCAATGCAGGTGTTTTAAACAATATGGACATGAAGGGAAAAAAGATTGACTTGAATAAGTCAAAAGACAATTAATTAAAGTCTTCCAAAGATGCAAAGTACTCTACATTATTTGCGTGCATTTTCACAAAAGAACACCAAAAGAATGTGTGGTTCCTAAATAGCAGCTATTCAAATCATATGAAAAGTAAATATACCCTCTTTGTTAAATTAGATGATTCATAAGAAGTCTAACTTAAATTTAGTGATGATAAAGAAAATGATGTAATGGGTAAAAGTACCCTTGCAGTGAAGACTAAGCAAGGAGAAATTATTATATTCATGATACTTGTGCCAAAACTAAAACATAATCTTTTGAATATTGGGCAGCTAGTAGCATAAAATTACAAAAGTGTATTTGAAGATAACCACAACAAGATATTTAATAAATCAGATAAATATCACTTGTAGAAAAGTCTTGTATGATAGAGAATATATTATTTCCTCTCCCATTGGTTTCCACTAAGATGCATGTATTCATGGTAATAACAGATGATTTGTGGTTATGGAACCAACAATATGGTCATTTTAAATTTCAAGGATTAAGTTTGCTTCACAAGAAGAATATGGTTAGAGGACTTCCTACAATTCAATCCAAAGAAGAAATTTGTTCAAGGTGTGCACAAGCACCATCATGATAATTTTTTAGTGAACAAATCATGGAGGGCAATATCTCCAATAGAGCTTGTGTGTTGACATTTGTGGTGATATGCAAGAGGAGAAATTGGGTAAGGATATTTATTTTTTTAACTTTTATTGATGATTTCCTTGCCACACATTGGTTTATTTTCTTATGCAGATATCTAAGGCTTTTCAATGCTTCAAGAATTATAAAGATATGCTTGAAAAGAAAATTGGGTATTATCTCAAAATACTCAAACAGGTAGAGGGGGAGAATTTACTTCCAAAGAGTTTTTTAATTTTGCAACAACTATGTCATAAAGAGAATTTACTGTGGCTTATACTCCCAAAAAAATGGTAATGCAAAAAGAAAGAATGGTACCATTATGAAAATGGCATGAAATATGTTGCAATCAAAATGTCTTCCAAATAGTTATTAGGGGGTTGTGGCAACAATAGTATATATTTTGAATTGAGATCCCACAAAATCAATCAAGAACATCACTCAAAGGAAACTCAAAGTAGTCATAATACTTTTGTAGCTCATTTTCATGTATTTGGTTGTCTAGCATTTATTCATATTCCAATTCAAAGGCAGATGAAGTTGGATACAAAATCCCAACTTTGTATCCTTGTGGGATATTCCAATGCAACTAAAGGGTACAGGTGCTATAATCCTAGCACAAAAAATGTTTTTGATGAAGGGAGAGTCTGTCAATGGAAAAATGGTGTACAAAAAAATATACTAATAATCATGGGCATTGCAGATGGCAGTGATCCTCCTCCCCACAAGCTCAAGTGGAAGTTCAAGCTCTAATAGGAGCTCAAGTTCCAGTCCACCAAGTTCTTCTAGTAGCACAAATTCTGATGATAATTCACATTAAGCATAAACTCCAAGCTCTTCAAGAAATGCACAAAGACTATTTGACATTTATCATAGGAATACAATATAAAACCAATCGTTAATTTTGCTTTGTTTAGTACAATCCAATTGGAACCCTCTATGTATGAAAAAGTAGTCAAAGGTAAAGTATGGATTAATGCTATGAATGATGAGATGAATGCCATTAATAAAAATAAAACATGGAAATTATTTGCAACTTCCCAAAGATAAACAAGTGATTCATGTCAAATGGATTTATAAGGTGAAATATCATGTTGATGGTTCAATAGAATGACACAAGGCTAGACTAGTCACCAAAGGATTTGCACAAACACCTCAAGCAATTTACAGAAACTTTTGCTACAATTTCTAGACTTGATACAATCAAGATTATATTGGCTATTGCTACACAATACAAGTGGCTAGTATCTCAGATAAATGTAAAATCTATCTTTGTTAATAGTTATACAGATAAGGATGTCTATGTGGAACATTCAACAACCTATGGGCTATGAAATTCTAGGCAAAGAACAATTAGTTTACAAGTTTTTAGAAAAAACACTTTATGGGTTGAAGCAAGCTCCCAGTGCCTAGTATACAAGGATTAGCAGTTATTTCTTGAAGAAGAGATTTAGTAGAAGAAACTAAGAGCCAACCTCATATGTTCAACATATTGATTATGATATTCTCATTGGTTGCCTTTATGTCGATGATCTTATTTATATAGGTAACAACAAAGCTCTCATGGAGAAAGAAATGAAACAGAAATATGAAATGTCAAATATAGGACCCATGCATTATTTCCTTGGTGTGAAAGTTCAACAAAAATTAGAAGGTATATTTATCAAACCAAATATGTAATTTTAGAATATCTCATCCAAAAAGGCTCAACCCTTGTTCTATTAGCTACTGAACTTCTACAGCTTTAACTGATCATACAAAATGATTTGGTGTATTGATAGTTAAAAGAATTTTTAATTAAAAAATCATAACATAATTTTTAAACACTACTAGTTTTTAGTGCACTTTTATACAGTGGATATCGTGACATGCCCTAGTTGGTTAACTTTAGAATATCCAGAAATTCTCAACAACCATTCTATAACTATTGTACTTCTACAGCTTAAACACTTCATACAAAGTGATGCAGAACCATCGAATTGTCGTTGTAACTAAAATGGTAATAGTTACACCCCAATGAAAAACATGTAGATTTATCAAAAGACTCAGTGTAGTCTTGAGAGCCTTCTACAAGGCATTTTCAGATTTGTGCACTGTGTTGAGTGCTTTGTTGAAATGAAGGACATCATCAAAGGAATGTTTAGGTTTTTAAATGATATTTGTAAACCCTAGCTGGGCTCATGACTATATCATTTGAAAGCACAGTCCAAGGCATTTGTAGAATCTCCATCAAGCACAATGTTAATGATTGGTCTTATGACCTAGAAATATAAAGAATAATATATGACAATAATACAACAAAGCTTTCACCTATCGGTGCTATCAAGAGTTTAAGAGGCAGTGTTCCATTTAATGGAGGCACTGATACGAATTAGTGTACAATATAGAAGCAATGCCCGAAGTACCTGAGTGCATGATAAAGGGAAGAGAGGGCGACACAAAAGGAGGAGGAAGTGAAGTTTAAAATCATACCTTTCTCGACATTTTGGATTCTGAATGTACAATGCCTTTCACCGCAGAGATCTCCTTGTCCAACATACAAATTATCCAACGGATGCAAAAATCCCTCTCGGTGCTATTGAACATAGAAATGACCAATGTTTTTTCTTTTTCTTTTTCTTATATCCTGTTAACGTCACAATTGTAACATTGTCGAGTTATAATTGAAAAAAAACCACCAAAAACATATAACATTTGTCCGCTTTCACAAATTGTCGTCGCAATTTCACCCCAAATGTATTAGTGCCATGGAGGCTCACCTCCCAGCCTAGGCCATTACATGGCCACCCTCAAGCTTGGGGAAACAAGTATAGGATAGGATACACTCACACCACACAAACATAAACATTTAACACAGATTTGGAACATAGAATTTCACATATTACTCCCTGCCCAAGCTTGCACTAAGGACTCTAACATAGAATCCATGAAATAGGTGAAGGTGGAATCTTCCTTATGGAGACACCTGACTTAAAATAAACATCATAACAACATGATATACAAGCCTTCATAAGGCACTTCCATCCCAACTGTTCAAATCCATAAGCATCACATTCCCCTTATGACCCCCATACAAACATAAGTAGGTTCTCATGGTGCCCATACAACCATGTACTCATACAAAAGGAAATCCAAACTTAGGCCCTTCACCCCAAGATCTCCTCTAATCCTCCCAAGGATGAGGAATGAAACTTGCACACCCATAACATGAACAATTCAAAAAAAAACAAGATTGGAACAAAAATCTCAAAATGAAACAAACAATAAAAGAAACACACATGGTAAAACAATTTACAATTTACACATAATTCATTTCTTTCAAGCATGTTCAAATAAACACAAATTAGAAAACCACCAACCTCCTCCTAAGGCCAGGCTGATTTGAAGAGTTGATGATGAGCTATCTTTGTTTCCAAGTTTGCTATCCTCAATTCTTCTTAGTTCCCAAAACTATCTTCCTCTCCTCTCCCTCTACAACTCTCTCTTAGCCAAAATGAACAAGTGTGCCCTTCCCAAGTCTCTCTCCCCTAAAGTAATTCAAAACATTCTTCTCTCAACTCCCTTCCCAAAATAATTAGGTTTCTAGAACCTAAACAAGGTGACACTTGTCCTTCCTAAAGGTTTGGAAATAAATTTCTACACATGCAAAGGTGAGACTTCCTAGACAACAATCTCCATTTTCATGCATAACAAAAATGACCCATTTGGAGAGGCATAAAAGTGGCCTAGGAAAGTGAAAATAAAAGAAATAATCTGCCTAACCCAAGCACTAATCTTGGGGCACCAAAATTCAACCTAAACCACAACCTAGGACTCCACAAAATCTCTCAAAAACCCCAATTAATCATGCATCCGAAAATGGAGTATTGGTTTCAACAATTCTTGGTCCCTTAAAGCACATTTCAAAAACACATTTGGCATGCCTTGTGGGAAAATACATTTATACATTTTCACAAAAAATAAAAATTTACTTACAAACATATATTTCAAACATTTCCAACCATATACACACAGGCATCACATTTACGAAAGAAGTCACAATACGACAAGGTCGTACTCTTCTTAGAGTCAACCTTGGTTACAAATTGATTTCACATAGATCCTATCTTGTTTCCCTAACTTACAACCATGACCATGTTCATGCACACTCAAATTCGATGTCAGTACATTATAAAATCTTGCATTAATAATCATTTCAAAAATAGAGTAGTAACATCTAAACTTGACAATACATATACATCTACATTCATAAAACATTATGTATTCCACATAAACATGTAATCCTAAACTAGTCATAGAGTCATGATTTCACTAATATTCATTATACTAAAAGATGTCTTAACAATTCAGAATGCAGAATTCATATCTCATAGATAATCATGGAATCAAAACAAGCATATATAAAGGTATGACTAATCGTGATCACCATAAGAATCTATAACAACTATCTCATAAGATCCAATGATAGCATATATAAACCAAAATAGATCAAATGTCTATACTCAAGGTATCATCCTAATGAATCAAATGTCAAAATGAAATTCGAACTAGGATGGGTAGGGATAGGACCTCACATTATGCTTGTACCTCAGTTTTAAGACCTCTATCCCTCTTAACTCGATGATTGAACATCATTAAGTACTTTAAAGGAAATTTTTACATTTTCCAAAATCTAGGACATCTTTAGTCCACATTTCCCAAATTTAGGCCTAATCTAAAGATTAGCTGAAAGAAAGCATCCTAAGCTAAACTAGATTGGATTTAGTACTAACTATTAATCCATCTAGTCACACACATAACAAGACCTTCTAGGGTCAAATACAAAACATACAGACTATGCTAGAGTGAGTTACAAGCCAAAATGGTTTACGACCTTGGGGATAGCCTAGGTGTTTCTACACCAATAAGTGACCTTGGTGCATCTTCATGCCCTTGGTGTTCTGCACCATACTCTTGAACTTAAAAACTTTCCAAGTCCCCTTGGAAACCTACAATCAAAAGATGCCACCAAAAAAAATCATTTAATCTTCACCTTTGGTTTGAAAAGGTCATAATTGATGATCCATGGCATCCTCCCATGATGCTTCTCCATTATGCACTCTTGCATATTTGCTCTTGGTTTGCCTGCCATGGGAAAAATCTAGACCGATATCTGATAGAAAATATGCATTCCATCTTTAGTCCCAAACCATGAGAACACTGTTGCCACCTGCAACACTCCATTATTTTAATATTTAAAGTCTCTTCTCATTGAGACCATTGCATCTTGGTGGTGCAGGGCACCCAAGTAAGGCTACTTGATTACCTAGGGTCTCTAGTGTTTATTTTTTGGCTTGTAGTGGCCTTAGCCAAGCCACTAGTGCTATAAGGAGACTAGTTGATCTCTAAATTATTTTGGTTATTTGTTAGTCCTTTCTTGGTTTCCCTAAGTCCTAGGTGAGTCTTGTTGAGTCATGTTGAGTCAGATTTGGCTAACTTAGCTAGAGTTGCCAAACAAAGGAAAATGTTGTAAAAGTTTGAAAAAGTGCCTCTTTGATGTTTTCAAAGGTTGGTTTTGGTCTTAAGGACCTTATTAAGGTTTTTATTAATTCACACAAGGGTGTGACCAAGTGGTTGGATTAGCCACCAAAAGTTGCTATGACAACTTTGAAAATTGTCATGACAAGCTCAAAAATTGTCATGAGAATAATTCTTAATAACCTAGGAAATGGCTCTAGAAGGTCCAAATCCCAACCCAAAGGTCAAAACACATGGGATTGGCTATATATTTTTGAAAAACCCTAATTAGGATCTTTGGGAGTCATGTTTTATGGAAACCAAGACCTGGCATGAGTTTTTGTTGTGTAATCTTTGTGAAGAATAAAAGACTAGTGTGTAACAGAGCTTGAAAATGGATTGATGCAGTGACTGTAACTGATGCATGTGTTAGATTAGGATTTTATCTAATTATTAGTAGTTTTAATAGATTATTTTGATATTTTTTAGTATTAGTTTTTAAATCTTTTGTTCTTTGGCCTGTGTCGGGTTGGTCCAGAGAGAGTTTTGTAAAATGGAGTGCTAGGTCACTCTCCGACAATAAAAATTGTATGGCCCTTTGCGATATGTGAATAAAATCCTTGTTCTATATGATACTACAAGGATGGGCCCTAGAAAGCATGGGAATCATTTTTAATGTGATGCCCTAGGTGAGCCAAGGGTGCATGGCTAGGGATCACAGTGTGTTGTAGAGCTATTAGGAGCGATTGAAAGAATTCATTGCTTCAATCTAGGCATGTGGGGAGGAGGCCAAATGTGTTAGGAAGAATCTCCAATAATGAGAAGATTTGGTGGAAGGTTTGAGCATGAGTAATATCAAACCCTCGCCGATTCAGTTAGGAAACAAGGAAACCCTTGTTTGTAGCCCTATTTCTAGGAAATACCTATACGGATAAGTTAGAGGGAGGTGACCATAGGAATATGAAAGCCCTTCCAAAAGGGTACTCAAATCTAAAATTGGTTGTGTACCTTGTTTGGGAATTTTTTGAACTAGAAGCCTAAAAGTGTCCAATTAGGCCTACTAGCCTTGTAGCCCTTTTTAAGACAGTCAGAAAGGAGATCTTGATAGCGATGGGATTTATCTTGTAAGAAGTGGGTTTAAGAATGGTTTTGGACCATATTATAAATGAATTAACCCTCCTCTCCATTTGAGGGTGAATGCAGACTAAAATCCCTACTTTGAGGATGGTGGAGCTAGAGGATAGCTATGGAGTGATGTTGTGAGGAGAGCCTGATTCAAACATTGGTGTTGCAAGTTGAATAGAAAAGGATTGAGATTTTGAATCCTTGTAGATTTTCTAGGTCAGTGCCCTATAGGCTAGAAGATTAGCCTTGTATGATCCTAGAAGAAACTAGGATAGAGCTAAGAAAGACTTGAGTGACACCATTTGGATCACATGCCTCTCCTCTTGGCATTCCAATTCTTCCTCAACATTCATGACCATATTCTTATCCTTACCAATGACCCCATGGTCAAGTTCTCCCTAGCCTACTACCCACTCTTGTTGATCTTCACCATTCCACTCACCTAGGCATACCAACAACTCACTAGTCATTGTAAATTCTTCTTTAGCCATGATACCTTGGTGCTTTCCTTCTTCCATCACCAAAAGACATTGTACTTCCCCTAAATGAGGAATTTACTCTAAGTCAAGCCCTTCATGACTTGATTCACTACTCCATCCATCAACATCTTCCTCTTTAATCCTTGATTTAGATTCTAGAACCTCTTTACCATTAGGTTCTGTTGAGGTTTTAAAATGCCACCCTAACTCAGGCATTAGGGCTCACTGACATTTCATCCTAACAATGTAAACCTTCTCAAACTGTAGGTGGACTCTGATTGAGAAAGAATCTCTGGATTCTAGGTTGGTTCATATTTGATTTGGAATATCACCTCCTGACTGAAATTTGAATGGAGAAAGGGAGAAAGATAACTTGAAAAAACTTGAAATTGAAATGGGTGATACACCAAAATTTTCTTCAGGATTATTAGGGTCTTTGAACCGGCATCCAAGATTACAAACTACTGAGATTCACATTTATCAGTCTCTATTCAACATATAGGTTGATTAGAATCCACTATTAGGTTTTGTACCACTAACAATAAAAACTATCAACACACATACCTATCCCACAAAAGGTCTGATTCTGATAACTTAGAAAGGAGTCAAAAATAACTCACTTAGCTTGGTTATGCAAAACAATGACACACTGGAATGCAAAATGAAGAATATGATCAAATCCAATACTCAAAAATTGATGCAATATGGAAGTCTGCTTTTATTTCCTTCGAAACTCTAAAAAATGGTTACCAAAACATGAAAAAGGGGAAGAGGAACAAATATATTCACTAAGCCTTACCTTCCCACCATTCTAAACCCCTAAAAATGAAAATCAGTCTTACTTATGTAGCCTCCTAAGCTTGAATTCGAAAATCCAGGACCTCCTAAAAAATAGCCCCTAAAAATGCTCCAAGTCCCTCCAAATCTCATGCAAACTTGGCTCAAAAATAGCCCCAAATCCATGCATGAATAGTGCCTTGTATCATGACCCTAAAAACTAGCCAAAATCAAGCTCCAACTATCCCTTAGTGTTGATAATTAAAAATTCATATCTTTAAAAGATATTATCAACACATATCACAAAATAATTAAGATAAACTCAATATCCAATTCTCAGCCCACCTAAAATTATTAAACCTAAGTTTAAACTATTGAAAATTTCAAATTTAGGTCAACATAACCATTCAAATACAATTCAAACTTATTATAAAGAATTTTTTCCAAAGGACATCTACAAGTTGGCATTTTTCCATTCTTGAGGCTAGCTAGAGGTGACTGCAGTAGTGAATGGCATTTAATTTCTCTATTGGCAGACTTGAACACTTATCAAAACTTGCCTTATTCTCAGTCTTTGATTCTTTGAGTTGTATTTTGTAATTTTGGGAACAAACTCAAGGTTGTGACTTGAAGTTCTCCATGCTTTGATTCGTTCTTCAATCTGGAGTTTGTTTTCTATGACCAATTCTCAAGGGCTTGAGCTCATGGGTTTGTTACTCGATCTTTGCATTAACTAATGGACTTGCTCTTTGACCTTGACTGGCATTTGGGCTAAGAACTTGAAGCTTATGTTTACTGGTTACTTGGAACTCAGCTTGTGATTGGCAATGAATGTGGGCCCTCCTCTTTGTGCCAACATGAATCTCAGGCCTTAGAAAGGAACTCTAGCTGTTTTCTTGTAATTGAGATAAGTATCTATCTGTTCTAGTGTTTACACTCGAACCTTTCTTTTGGATGCAAGAGCTATTTGTGATACTTTCATTACATTTTAACCTATCTTTATGCACCACAATTTTTGTGTCCATTGTTCACCATGACCATGACCACTGCTAGTTGATCTTTGTTTACTTTGTCAATGACTTTGCATTTATCAAAACCTAGGATTTTTTGGGTCCTCACAAATGCATTTGAGAATTCAAAAAATTGAAGGTAAAAAACCCTTAGTTCATGTCGACCATCTGCAAAAATCTCAATCTACAACTTATTGTTCTCACTATCTTTATCCTTCTTTGGCTCCGATTGTAAGGCCCACAAGCTTTAACTAGCATTCAAGTCTTGTACCCAAGAGCTTGGCTTGATTGTGGCATTTACATTGAGCTCGGTCTTTGAGTTCTCTTGTGGCACAAGCCTTGAATGTTGGCCTTAATTGTGAGTATCTTGTTTTTAAAAGCTTAATGAGTGTGAGCTAAAAGCATATAGGCTGTAATAATGAGTCTTGGCTTTTGACTAAGAGTTCTCATAGTGACTTGAACTCATCTTGGGGTTTTGACTCGGAATAACTTAGGCTGGAAATGTAGACGCTTGAGTTTCTTTTAAAACTGCTACTTTGTCTTGAATATGAGCCTTGTTTACTGGCTGGAACATAGGAACTTGATCCTAGACTCATGACTTCAAAACTAGAGATAAATTACACATTTCATTTTGTGCTTTTACTTAATTAGAACATATACCTTCTTTAAAGGTTGAGACTACTCTCCCTCTCATTGCGTAGATTTAATGCTTCCTTTCTTTACTAGTTGTTACATAGCTTTTTGAAACCTCCATCTTCAATTGCACCTCCCTTGCTTTGTGAATGTAAACATGCTAAAACATTTATTCTTCATTACTTATTCAACTTGATTTCATTGTTTTTCAACTACTTGTAGTAAATATTATTTTCTGGCAGTTTACTCTATATGGCTGAAAGATTTGAGCTGTAAGGTTTTGCTATTTGGAACTTCACTTACATTTTACCAACATGTTTATTAATACTCTAGCTTAGTCTTATAGTGTGTTCCTAGCTGCTATTTAACTATTGTTGATTGAAACTTTGTTTCCCCCTGGTTGTAAGCTTCACCATAGATGCTTGAACGGTGACCATGTCTTTTGAATTTACACTTTGCAATGCTCTTGATACTTTGTATTTGGCTGTGTCTCTACTCTTCACTTTGGCTGGAAATAACCAAAGACTCATCAAACTAATTTTATTTTTGAAATATGTTGAAATAACATTCATTAGTGAGGTTCGAGCACGGGCTAGTGACACACACTAACATATTTTCTTTGAACATTATTTGATATCTAAAATACATTTCCTGTATCTTTTTTCCAAATAAACCAGCACTGTCATTTCTCTTTTGTGTGCATACACATCCAGTAATGAATACCTTCCCGACTGCATTTTTTTACATTTTATGACTGTGACAAATACCATTCCATTTTGAGCAACACACCAATCTATTTAATCTGATAAATTAATGCTATACTATTGTCCTGAAAAAGGTTTCTCATCTTTAAAACTAAGTCCCTTTGATTCACATATCTGGTTTATAATGAAAACATGCATAATAATGGCCACTAATAGTAAAAGGTTTCATAAAATTGTGTCCCTTTAATACTATTTTATAGTTTATGTGTATGCACACTTTGTTATTGCATTGGATACTAGATAAACATATGAAACTCTAAAATAATTTCATTATTGTATGACATTTTGATCTTCTGCCTTGCTTAGATCCAATTGGATCTAACAAATTTTACAATGATGCAGGAAAAGAAACCCTAAAGACTTAGAACCTGACACATGAAGATTTAGATAAAGAGCCAGAGGACTTGGAGTAGACATGACAAAGAACACTTGATATGCAGATGACTGTTCAAGGAAATGCAAAGGAATTTACTCATACCTCTATCTCATCTTTCTATTATGCCCTTTGTACTCTATTTATTGACATGAAATATGAAGTATGAAATAACATTTGTAAATTACATTCAGTTTGAATGCACAATGTAATGATCAATTATGAATTTGAAAACTATTTGAAATGTGATCAATACTTAGAGTACAAATAAAACTTGGTATGAATGTAATAACAAAATGTTAATCCACATTACCTGAAAAATTGTGTTAAATGGAAGTTCCTTTATGCACCCTTTTCCTATTTGTGTCTATTATTCTGCATGCTAAAATTTTGGGCAACAATTTTGGTGATTTCTACTAGATGTTTGCCTACTAGACATGAACTCTTGACCTTATCATGGGGAAATGGAGTTAGAAAACTTAAACGTGCAAGGATGCAACCTTTATTGAAACAAAAATGCACCTAAACTAAGACTCGTGCAACCTAACAAACCTAGTGCTAGATTGCACTTATTGAAATGAAAACCTAAACTAACCTACTTTAACCAACTTAAAATCTAGTTAAACAAAACCATTTAGTGACTATGAAAAATAGCTTCCCTTCCTTTTCAGCCTACAATAATCAACATGCTTCTAGAAAATCTTCATGAGATGAGCATATGAGATATACGTGATCATTCGTATGGAAAGGATCTGACTGATAAAGATCTTACTTACTTGATCCAGCTAATTTAATACACCATCATTCTGAAGGAAACCAACAACTAGCAACATTTTGTGAAGATCCAAAAGGACTTTACTTACTTCGTCAAGTGGGACAACAATATTCTTTGGTTTAGATATCTTAGCTTCTCCTTCTGGTAGAGAATCATACATAGGTGAAAGCACAACTTGTCCTTCTTTTTTAGCTTCCATCCTAGCCAAATTTATGATAGGACATCCTTGAGTGGTAGTGAATTTGGAGCTCTCCTTGATAGACTCAGGTTCCTGAGACATCACTTTAGTTTGATAAGATTCCTCTTTATGTTGGCTGGAAATAAACTTCTCTTGTAGCTTGTAGGTACTCTTTGGAAGTGTGGGCTTATCATCAAGATGTAAGAAAAAATGCTCCAACTCATCCCAAAAATGATCTTCTTCTTCATCTTTCTTACTATTTTTTTGGAGAAGCATATTCTTATCAGCACAATTATCTTGATTTGTTGAAAACTTCTTCTTTGTCTCATCTTGTTCAGAAATATTCTGCTTTAGCTTATCAACTACCTTCTGTTCAATGCTCAACTTCTCTTGCTATAGCTGAAGACTCTTCTCAAGCTACATTTGATAAGCTTCTTTATACTTTACTTTTGAAGTGACCAGGAATCCTATTGTCTTTTTGAGATCCTGAAGCTTTTTCTCATGAAACTCCTCCTGAGCTCTTGATTCTCTTCCTTTCTCCTCTTGAAATTTCTCTTGAAACTCCTTACGATCTCTTAATTACTTTTCTTTTTCCTCTTGAAATTCATGCCCTCTATCAAACAGGGCTTTTATCAAATCTCTTTGGTCTTGAATGAATTTTTCATAAACATTCTTCTGAGCTTCCAACTCTCCTTCATGAACCTTCTTTTGTGCTTCCAGCCGTCCTGCAAGCTTGGCCTCATTCCTCTTAAATTGTTCAGCTAGATACTTCCTATAAGCTTGATCCTGCTGACCCAATGCTTCTTAATATTGAATATGGGCTTGATAGGAAAGGTCCTCTTGCTGCCTCTTCATGTGGTCAATCTGCATAAGAAAATATTGCAATATACTTGCAGTATCTCTATTTTATAATTCATTAAAACATTGAGTAGATATAGGCTCATTGAATGCATTTTGAAATTGCTAACCTTGATAGGACTGAAAATGATTCTCTTGAAGTGAAATCTCTTGAAATGATGGAAAAATTGGAAAATGACCATCTGGATAAGCATATCCTCCTTGAAAACTTGACATCTTTATTGATCTGAAAGGCTAGAAATCGTAATATAAAATAATTTGAAACATACCATCTCTTCTCCTTTTGAGATAGTTGACTTTCCTTCACAGATCCACTAGATATGCAAAATATGACCTCTTTAAGGTCTGAATCTTGCTAATAACACTCCAGAACCAACAAGTAATACAATCATTTTTGACCATTTCATTGAAGAATGGGTCCCACCGAGTGTGTCAAAAATTGTTGAGGTTTTAAAATGCCACCCTAACTTAAACATTAGGGCTCACTGACATTTCATCCTAACAATGGAAACCTTCTCGAGCTATAGGTGGAGTCTGATTGAGAAAGAATCTCTGGATTCTAGGCTGGTTCTTATTTGGTTTGGAAAATCACCTCTTGATTGAAACTTGAATGGGGAAAGTGAGAAAGATAACTTGAAAAAACTTGAAATTGAAATGGGTGATACACCAAAATTTTCTTCAGGCTTATCAGGGTCTTTGAATTGACATCCACAATTACAAACTATTGAGATTCATATTTATCAATCTCTATTCAACATATAGGTTGATTAGAATCCACTATTAGGGTTCACACCACTAACAATAAAAACTATCAAAAAACATACCTATCCCGCAAAAGGTATGATTCAGATAACTTAGAAAGGAGTCAAAAATAACTCACTTAGCTTGGTTATATAGAACAATGAAACATTGGAATGCATAATGGAAGAATAGGATCGAATCCAATACTTAGAAATTGATGCAATATGGAATCCTACTTTTATTTCCTTCAAAACTCTAAAAAATGGTTACCAAAACATGAAAAAGGGGCACAGGAATGAATATGTTATAACACCCTAGAACATGATAACATGGCCTATGTACCATGTCCAACCAGACCTCCAAGTTTGGTTAAGAGATTTTCTTCATAACTCACTCCAAGAGGCCTCTTTCCTTATAGCCTTGTCAAACCACTAATCTTCCCTTAAATCACAACTTTCCCAAACAACTAGGAAAAAAATTGATTCTTTCAAATACCCCTTTCTTTTCTACAATACATACCTAAACCTCAAGGTAGGTTCCTTTGGACCAATACTCAGATCCAATAACCCTGAAACAACCAAATAGGCCTAATTTGTACCCATTTACAAAGTAACCCACACAAGGACTTTCACCCTTGATCCTAGACCATGAAAACGTATCATATCATGGTCCAAAACAATAGATTATCAATTTCTTAGGGTATCAACACTCAGCTATTCTTCTAGGTCTCAAACCCTCACTCCTAGGGTCATTGTGCTAGGAATTCACCAAATAGGCTCTTTCAAACCTCTCCAAATCCTCGCAAGGGATCTAACACATCCATATGGACCTAAATAGCCAAGTTCCATCACAAAACATAACCATCCTTAAGGGTATTCACTCACATTAATCATTGGTTCTATTCAGTGCACGCTTCAATCAATATTTTGATCCTTCTTGTGGTCTCTCCTCCACAACATCTTGCATATCCCTACATATTGCTACAATCTCACCTATACAAGGATATGATAAAAATTTATAGGTTCCTCCCACAAGACATAGGGTTTATAGAAACCGGGGGAACCTATTGTTTCATGGAGACTTCAAAATGATAATTGTTGATTACAAAAGACCAGTCCAGGAATAGTCAATACCAAGTTGGTTCTCTACCTTAACAAATTCATAAGACAACAATATAATTGAAAGAAAATGATAAGAAATAAATATAATAACATTATAATCCATTTACCAATAAAAAATACATTCTAAAACAAGTTTTAAATCACACACAGTGGCTATGTCTCTACGGCCAGAATAAGGGATTGCAAGAAATGTCTTTCTACATTGATTCAAAACCATCTTCAATGGTCTCCAAATACAACCAATCTCTACATAAATTGAAAAATCATGTGGATCTTCATGAAATAGACTCTCAAACTTGAGAAACACTTGTATAACTAATTCCCAACTCCCTACAATAGTCTAAAAATGACTATTTATAAATTACAAGTTTAAAAAGTTGTCAAGTTGACAACTTCCTTTTTCAACTTGACCCTAATATGACATAACTTCATTTTTATTATTAAACCATAATCTAAAGGTCCTTTAGGATTCATTCCTAATTTCAAAACCTATACTAACCCCTCAAACTCACTACTAGCCCTCCTGATGTTGCCAATAAGGCAACATCACAACTTTTTAGCACACTTAGTGCATTTTACACATTTTAATGGCTCTATTGGCCATATTACAATCAACATTGATATTCAAGACCTTTTACCATTCCATTTTTCCTTGGATCATTAACTTACCCCAAGGATTCTCTCCTAGTCTTCATGTGTCAATAATGGCTTACAAAGTTTGTTCCTGATCATATCACACAATGATCAACAAACATTACAAACATCATTGAAACATCATTAAATGACCACATATGGTCTATTAAATTTTAAAATGACCCTAGATGGTCATGTATCCATCTCTCTAGGATCCATCAGTGACCCTAGTGCATCTTCATGCCCTTGGTTCTCTGCACTAGAAGGAGAAGGAGAAGAATGTGAAGAAGAATGAAAATGTAATTATTTTGTGTGTATGGAGACAAAGAAGGTGAAGCTAAAAGATAAGTAGAAGAAGGAAGAACATAATTATAAGGAGGATAAAGGGAAGAAGGAGAAGGAGGAGGAGGAGGAGGAGGAGGAGAAGGAGATGGAGAAGGAGAATGAGAAGAAGGAGAAGAAGGAGAAAGAGAAGGAGATGTTACTATAGCTGATGGTGATGATAATTAAGACTAACTAAGATCAGAGGTATACAAGATAGTAGAAAGATTAGATCAATTATTATCTTGTCACTGATGTGAAGCAATTGGTTTTTGATTTATATTGAGTTTCCATATCATTCAGAGTATCATATTTAAGTTTGAATGAGTTAAAGAAGAAGAGGAAATCAAATTTTGTAAAGTTGAAGAACTTAATTAGGCATCTAATATAGATGAGAAAATATTAAGGTTATGATGATATAATTTTTTTCTACTAAACATTTGATTATATCAAGTCAGTGAATAAGATTAGTCAAGTCGGTAAGAAAAATAGTTTAGTTATCGAGAAGGAAAAAGTCATTTGGTAAAGAGAAAGGAAACACTTAGTAGAAGGTTTCAGTTACCGAGTGAAGTAAACCTCAATTCAGTTGAAGGAAAAAAAATTAACCTCCAAGAGAGGAACAAAAATTAAATACAAGGATCAGAATGACATTTAATGATGAGCTATGATGAGATGGAAGATTCTAATGATGAAGATGAGTGATTTAAAGAGACGACGATTGGTAAAATTCAAGGTGATGATATATGGTATAGATCTAAGTGGCAAAAATAAAAGGTACAAGTTTCAAGAAAGTTCATGTTCTGAGGTGATGATAAAATGCTTTATTGAGCTCTAAATTCATTAAATCAGTTTATGAAGATAATTGGATAGTTGAGATTAATCAAAGAAAAATGTAATAAAGGAGATTAAGAGGAAAAACAAAGTCTATTAAAAGGCTTAAATTGTATGAAGAAAAGGCTCACAAGTTTGAGGGTTGTTCAGTAACCAATTGATGCAATGAAGAAGGAAAAGGTTGAATTCTGAGTCATAAAGATGAGAATGACGAGGTGTTAAAGCTAGTGGAAAGTGAATGAATGAAGTGAAGACAAAGAGCGCACAAGGGATTTGATTATGCAAAAGGTAGTTGCAGATTTATAGATCAGTTTATATATTATTTCTTATTAACATTTTTAATGGAAAAATATACTAACCAAGTGGACCTAATAGTCTTATTGTAAATCCTTTCAAGAGGTAACGTTCTAGAAGAGTGTTTGAAGACCTTTAGCCAAGCCACTCCTTACAGGGTGAAGATCCTAAAAAATCTAAGGCAAATCCCCTAACAGGGTCACATTTAACAATGTGTATTGTAATCTTTACCAAGATTGGATTTTAACTAAGTATACTTTAGAAGAGTATTTCTTTAGTGGGTGACAATTCCTAAAGTGGTTTTTCCTAAATTGGGTTTCTACGTTAAATAATGGTGTTATATGTGGTGAATGTTTAGTGTGAATGTTATTGCTGATTGATAAAGTTAATTTACTATTATTGGTTAATATTGAAGTGTGTATGACTGAGTTGACACC
The DNA here is from genome assembly GCA_027943335.1 of Chamaecyparis obtusa. Taxonomy (NCBI): domain Eukaryota; kingdom Viridiplantae; phylum Streptophyta; class Pinopsida; order Cupressales; family Cupressaceae; genus Chamaecyparis; species Chamaecyparis obtusa. The sequence goes on from BSBK01008767.1 coordinate 174,306, forward strand.
GATTTGAATTAGAGAAATTTTTTAAGGTAAAGAGAATCAAGGATTACTGATTCACCCCCCTCTCCGTAATCAAAAAATTGGTACCAAAGATAAGTACTCTAAATGAATAAGTTTGAAATACTTGAGTAAAAGATCCAAATATGTATAAGAGAGAAATACTTGAGCTGAACAAGGAAATTTTCTCTACATGGAAAAGTTAGATGAGGTTATACCTATCTAGAGTTGAAGAATCTACACTCAACCATTTGTATAATGACTACACTCCACCACCTTTTGGACCTGTGCCACTTGATTAGATGAGAGAAAAGAAAGAACACAACTTGGTAATGATTGGAATTTCTTCCTCCCTGACTGATGATGAATTTAATTACACAAAAAGGAATGTATTACTACAAAACAAATGTGGGATAAAATTGTACTTGTTTATGGAGGTGATCTTCATGTACAAAAAGAAAAGGTTGATAGTCGCAAAGGAGAATTTGATGAGATGAGAATGAAAGATGAAGAGACCATTGCACAATATAGTTTAAGAATCAAGGAAGTTGTTAGTGATATAAAAGGTGCTAGCAGAAAACTAATTGGAGAAGAAGTGGTAAGAAAAATTATGAGAACTCTTTCACCTAAATATGTTATTCAAGTATCTTCTATTCAGGAACTGGAATCCATACTAAATAACACTATTATACTTGATGCTTTGATTGGTAAGGTGATTATATTTGAGCTTAGTAATTATGATAACAATATAATAAATATTGAAACATCTTTTAAATCATCTTTAAGCATTGGTAGTTGAAGAAGAGAAAGAGAGAATCATAATAGTTCATGTGGAAGTGACTATACCAGTATTATAACCAAAGAGAAAGAACAAGAAGAGTTGGAAGCACTATTGGCAAAGAGGCTACCGAGAGGAAAAGGAAAGTATAAAGGTAAACTGCCTCTAAAATGTTTTAATTGCAACAATATTGGTCACATTACATAGAGGTTTCATGATAATGACATGAATGATAAAAGTGACAAAAAGGAGGGTCAATACCAAAGGTTTAGACATTTCAAGGACAAAGGAAACAAATCATGCTACCTAGCCAAGGAAGAAATAACCGACAATGAATCTAAGGACACAAAAGAAAGTGTAGAAGTTTTCTATGTTGCTATGAATGATGATTTAGAAGAAGAGAGGTATGAAGATGAAAAATCCCTTATTTTTCATGTTAGCAAAACTGAACCATGGATAATTGACAGTGGTTGTTCACATCATATGACTGGTGACATTGATAGGTTTGAAAATTTGGAAGAATATGATGGATGATTTGTTAGATTTGGAAATGATGCTCCATGTTCTGTAAGAGGAAAAGGATCCATTATGTTGAATGAAAACATCAAATTTGATAATGCCTATTGGATAAAGTACAACTTGTTGAGTATTTCACAATTGAATAACACTGGTCACCGACTAGAATTTCAGAACATGAAATTGAAGATGTATGGTGTTGATAGAGATTTGATTAGAACCACTGAACAATCTAAGGGTAACCTATTCTAGACCTTGATATTATTAGCATGGATATTAATGAATGTTGTTAGTAAGGAAGATTGGATTTTTATTAGAGATGATTGAGTTCATATATGTTACATTCATGACTCAATTTTTCATTGATGTCAACAAATATGATTTCTGGATAGGGTTAACAAAGCTACATGCACAGATTCATTTGGAAAAGTTTTACACTAATGAATTGAGTTTTATGAAGATTTATTAGAATTTGGGAATGTGTTTGATGATGTGGTTACAAGAGAAGAAAAATTTATGAAGATATGTTTGATTTATGAAAATTTTACTAAAGACTATTCACAGTGAGAGTTTCCAGGAACTAGTGACCGTTATTCGAGATTTATTGTTTGAGCAAGGTTGAAGCTTGTTTAGCAAGGTTGGTATATTATTGAAGACATGTTCAGGGCTCTTGGATAAACATGAAAATATCTACTTTGCATCTCGTGAAGCCTTGTGGATGATGTGAAGCATGTTACTTATTTGGGAGTCGACTATAGATTAATATTATGTAAGTATTTTGATATAATGAAACATGTATTGTAAATTTTTATTGATGTCCTATATTATTAATTGTAAATTGAGAAAGCCTTTTGGCTGAGTCAATAATTGTTAGGACTCAGTATAATGGAAAGTTTATCATGAAGGTATCATGTGATCATGAAATATTGTGTGATATTTGAATGCAAAATCTTTATGATCATAGTAGAAGATGATATTGTTGGTATGTTGAGAATTTCAAAGGAACTATATAGGAAAAGAGAGTTCTCATTTTAGTCAGTTCATCCTTGGATGTGTTATCTTGAAGATTGTTTAGTGAACATAGTCTTGAAACAATTTAGATAGTGGGATCAATTGTCTTTGTTGTGTTTCTCATCATTTCCTGACAGGGTTGGGATCTTTTAGCAGGGATCTAAAGTCTCCTCATAGGGACTCATATGTACTAATTGTATTGTAAAATCCTTCTAATAGGGTCTATACTTTCACAAGGAAATATTATATTAGTACATCATCTTATGGGCATCATTACCACCGGGGTTTTCCCTCTGATCAAGGGTTTCCCTAGTTAACAAATCTAGTGTTATTGTGTATGTTTATTATATTATGGTTATTTATATTATTTATTACAAGTTTAGGATTTGATAGAGTTGAGTTTAAGTTAATTAAGCGCACAAATTATTCACCCCCATATTAGTTGTGTTGGTGGACTTTAATTTCTAACAATTGGTATCAGAGCATCAGGTCCTTGAAGGAAAATTTTAATAGCTTAAGGAGATCCATGACTACTACTTTTTTTAGGAAAGAATGTATGAAGTTTGATGGAGTTAATTTAGACAATTGGAAGGAAAGAATGAAGACACATTTTCTATGCATGGGAATTGACTATTGGTTACCTATCAAGATGAAGAAGGTAGTTGTAGAAGAAGACAAACTTAATTAACATATAGATGAAGAAAAGAACCTATACATGTACAATATGCTTTCTAGAGAGGCTATTCTATCAACTCTTCCAAATAAAGAATATACTAAGATAAAAGATCTAAGACTTTCTATTGAGATTTGGACTAAATTGGAAAATATTTTTGAAGGAGATGAAACTTTTAAGAATGCTAAATTGAAGAATTATATTAGTATGTTTGAAAGTGCTAAGATGCAGGAAGATGAAACTATAATAGGTTACTTCAGCAGGATTATAGAGATTGTTGCAGGAATTAAGAATTGTGGTGAAAGGAAAATAGATAATGAAGTAATATGGAAGATTGTGAAATCTCTAGCATTGACCTATGAATATATATCAGAGCTCATTGAAGAAATGATTACACCTAATTTTACCAAAGAGTTGATACTTGGAAAGTTGGTGGCACATGAACAATGGTTGAAATAGAAGGAAGGATCACCTAGAGTGAAAACAACTTTTAGTGTACAAAAGGAAAAACCTATGTTGACAAGAAGTGCAAGTACCAATGGAGATTATGCTAGAGATTGGGCAACTAAGCAAGAAGAAGAAAGGAAGTTCGATGATGTAATGGAACAGATTGCAAGGAGAGAACCTAAAGGTAAGAAAGCTTTTACTTGTTGGACATGTAAATAATTTGTTCATTTTTCATCTAAATGTCCTAAGACAGAAAAGAAGATCAGATATAGAAAACCTTATAAACCTAAGACAAAAAATTGTTGTTATATTGATGAAGATGGAGAAATTAAATTGAAGGATGCAATTTTTTTAGAAATTGATGATGAAGATGAAGATGAAATAGGATTTGTTTCTATTAAAGATGAAAATTGTGATGAAGAAGAGGTAAAAGAAGAAAAAGATTTAGTTTCACATGTAGAACAAAAAAATTCTGATTGGATTATTAATAGTGGATGTTCTCATCATATAAATGGAGATGTGGATAAATTTATTGAACTTAATACATACGATGGAGGAATAGTTAGAGTTGGAAATAATGCACCATGTTAGACTAAGGGAAAATGGTCTATTACACTTGATGGAAAGACTAACACTGAAGATGTTTACTTTGTTGATGGATTGAAACATAATCTTTTAAGTGTTGGACAGTTTATGGATAAAGGATACATGTTATATTTCATGGAGAAGACTTTTGTTATTAGAGGCAATGATGAAAAATTGGTTGGAACATAAATATAGACAAAAGGTAATGTATTGTAGTTGACACCTACTGAAAGGACATGTTTGAATATTAAAGTGGACGACATTTGGCTATGGCATAAGAGATTTTGTCATATCAACTTTGATAACATTGTGAAGATACACTCATATAATGTAGTTAGAGACTTGCCTAAGATTGTGAAGCCTACTAACATGGTTTGCAAGGAGTGTGTTATGGCTAAACAGAGAAAGAATTCATTTTAAGAAAAATGTTTACAATATCAGTCAAGTTGGAGATTGTGCATACAAACTTATGTGGACCTACAAGGACAAGAGAATTATATGATGAAAGGTATTTCATGATTTTTATTGATGATTTTACATAAATGGTGTGGGTAGCATTTTTTAAAGAAAAATATGAAGAATTTGAGAAATTTAAGTTATTGAAAAATAGAGTTGAGAATGAATCTGGCTTGAAGATTAAATGTTTGAAATCTGATAGAGTAGGAGAGTTTACTTCAAATGAGTTTAACATCTTTGGTGAAGATGATGGAATTAAGAGACAACTTTCAACACCTAGGACACCACAATAGAATGGTATAATAGAAAGGAGGAACAAATAAGGTAATGAGACAACTAGAGCTATGATGCTTGAAGGTAATGTATCACATATGTTTTGGAGAGAAGCAATGAACACCATAGTTTACACAATGAATAGACTTTAGATTAGACAAGGTAGTGGTTGGATATCTTACGAACTTTGGTTTAGTCATACACATACTATGAAATATTTCAGAATCTTTGGAAGTAAATGCTATATAAAAATAGATGATGATATTGAAAATTTTGATGCTAGAAGTGATGAAGGAACTTTTCTTAGTTATTCATTGAAATGTAAAGCATATAGATGTTTTAATCAAAGATTGGGGACTATTATTGAGAGTACTAATGTGAAGGTTGACAAAAAGTTTAGAATTTAGGAGAGGAATATTCTTGATTATGATTTTGATGAAGATAAAGGAAAAAGCACTAACATTAATTATAATGATGATCATGAATTGTTTTATTAAACTGAAAATGATTTGTAGATTAAATAATTTAGATTGGAACCAAGAGTTGAACCTTAATCAACACCTATAGAAGAAGTTAGAGCTAAACTAGAAACACCTAAATATGTTGTAAGAAATTACCCTACAAATCAAATCATTAGAAGTAAAAATAAAGGAGTCATGACAAGGAACAAGATAAATGAAGAAGTATGTTTAATATCTCAAGTTGAACAAAAGACTACAGATGAAGTGTGTAAAGATGAACATTGGATAAAAGAAATGAAAGAAGAACTTGAGAAGATTGAAAAGAACAAGACCTGGGAATTGGTCCCTAGACCTAAAGACAAGAATGTTATTGGCACAAAATAGGTTTTCAGGAACAAGATGAATGAGAAAGGTGAAGTGGTAAGGAAAAAAGAAAGATTGGTATGTAAAAGATACTCACAGCAAGAAGGTATTGACTTTGAAGAAAATTTTGCACCTATGTCTAGAATTGAGACAATTAGAATATTTTTGGCATATACTTGTAGTAAAAACTTCAAGGTGTATTAGATGGATGTAAAATTAGCTTTCTTCTTTGGAGGAATATTGGTCTCCTAGTTGAGCAAGAAACAAAAATGTATATCATAGAGTACAATAGAAGAAAAGTATGTTATAGCAACAAATAATTGTAATCAAATCACTTAGATGAAAAAAATGTTCATGGATATTGGCAATAAATTTATTGATCCTGTTATCATATATTGTGAAGTTACAAGTATAGTTAGAATGTCAAAGAATCCAGTATTACATTCAAAGCCCAAACATATTGTGATAAAGTATCATGTTCTCAGAGACAACGTTGAAAAAAAAGAAATCAAATTGGGTATATTAGCACAAAGGAGAAAATAACAGATATATTCACAAAAACTTTGGCTATGGATACTTTTGAATATCTGAAAGGTATTCTTGGGGTCATTCCCCAACCCTCTTCAGAGTAATGGATGCAGGAATGTATCAATCCATCATGATCAAAGTACTATATGTAATACCTCAAAAATGAGCTATAGGTTCATTAACCTCTTACATCCATAATTCAATCAAAATCGACATCAAAGTCCTAACGTAAGGCACATTTGCACATCAATTTATCAAAAACCTAATTGATTATCCTAATTTTTCATTAGGGAATATTCTTTGAAATATTCCTACTTTATCCTAATTATGTTTGATTTAATAATTATTTGGCGATAAATCATATTTATCCTAAAGTTTGATTAATTGAATATTCTAAATATTTAATTAATTAGATTTAATGCTGCAAATTAATTATTTAATTAGATTTAATTACATTTATTCATAAATTGTATTATTTAATTTTGACAATAAATCAAAAATCTTATGACTAATTGATTAAATTCTTATTTAATTAATTAATGTCAATTGTCAATATTTAATGATATAGTTTTTGAATAACAGTTCGATTTAATAATTGATTAACCCATAAATCAGTTGTTTTAATTCAAAAATCAATTAAGTTGAAGATAAATCACTTTATTTATTTATTTAATTCATAATTATCTATGCACATTCAAAGAGCAGTTAAACTTTAAATCAAAAAATCAATTCAAGTTGTTATCTTTTTGAAACTCAACATCTATTTTGAGTTGAAAGCTGATCTAAACTTCTGATTTAAGTTAAAAAGTTGTTTTTGAATGATTTTGCATGATTTTGCAAGTTAATTAATTCTAATTTTCTTGTTAATTTAAAAATCAACCTGAGTTTATCAAGAGTGATTTATGGCTTTTATCAATGCATCCTTAAGCCCTAGATTTCTATAAAATCAAGGCTTAGCTCTTCACAAATTATCTCTCAAATTTGCACAATTACTCTAGAGAAATTGCACACGAAGAATCAAGCTTTTGCGACAGACGATTTTGTGAGATAAATTCATAATTTTTGCATAGTTATTCAGATCAATTCATATCATTCTTAGATTAAATCTGCATATCATTTTCAATCAATTCTAGATTAGATTCATACAGTTCTTCATCTAATTACATACAAAATCCAAAAAAATAGATTAATCTGCATTCATTCTACATTCATCTTTTTGCATTAAATCCTTCATTTAGGTGTTGCATTGCCATTGATCTTGGTCATAATCTGAGGATACCATACTCCCACCTACTAGAAGGCAATAAATCACCTGGTTGGCTTAGTTTCACTTATCTACAGATTTTGATTTTTGTTAACCTCTAATGTTTTACTAAAGTGTTGTGTCTACAGCTAGGTACAATTTTTACACACACATTTCTGACACCCACCATGGGGCCCTGAAATGGGTTTCCATTTTTGTTCTAACATTTTCTATCAATTTTATGTCATTTTCTAGTCAAAACTATGATCTTTCATTTTATGTCTGTACATTTTTCGTACGAGTTTTGTTAGAAAGTCATACGAGAACCCCCTAACTGTCATACAATAGTAGGTGTTTTTGAGACTCATACTGGTTCTTACACATTGTCATTTGGGAGCTACTTTGTCATGTGGGCATACACCCACTATTGTATGAGTTTTCAGATTGTCATACGAGAGGTAACTCATTGTTGTACGAGTTTTGGCATCAGAATTTAATTGTCATTTCAAAATTTTAGGTAGTTTTCTAGATTTGATTTTTAGATTTTGACTAACAGCTAACCCTAACAATTGAGATATTCTATTTCTAATTGGAAAACTACAACAAAATTGAAAAAATAGGTAAAATCTACTAAGCGCCTTGCAAGGAACTCAGGTATTCCATTACATCTAATAACACTTCATTTTGGGATATAAAACGAACTCTCACATGTCAAGGTTGTGTGACTTTTCCTACTTTCATATCGCATACTTTAGTTTTGGGCTATAAAATGAACATAGATTTTCTTTTTGCATATCGGTTACACATAGTAAATAGGCTCTATGAACACTATTTATGGATGATCTTGAGAGAGTGGGGGTCATTCACTTTTTTTTGCATGTGAAGCTCTTCTTGACGACATATCCCCTTGTAGGTAGGGAGGTTACTATGATTATCTCACGTTCTACTTGGTTTGGTCCTCAACTTTTGATCAATACGTTCTCTCTTCGGAGAGATTGATAGACACAGTTTTTGACATCACAAATCTTGGTGAGATAATTTTAGTCTTAGCATGTCAGATTAATCTATTTTCTATGTTTGGGTAAAAGTGATAAGGCTAGAGGATTATGCTCTACTCCCTTTTTGGGTAGTATCAGAAACTCAAATCCTTGGATCTAGACCAAGTCCCCATGTGGTATATTTTGTGAGTCACCTTTAGAGAGGGTTAACTATAGTGGAAATTCCCTTTATTAGGTCAACCACGTGGATGGAACCTCAAGCGATAATAGACATTTTATTCATGGCAGAAACATCCTCTATATAAATGTCTTTGTGGAAGAAATCTCCACAAGTGTGGTCTCTTGTTGGGTTGTAAGATCTCCCTAATAGCTCTTGATTGATTAAATTATCAAACTGTGTCAAAACCCCAGTGCACTTGGATTGGATTTCCCCCTCTTGAGATCACAAAATTTGCAGAGTCAGACCATTACTAAAAACCTTAGCAAGGCCAAATTTTTCATTTTCTAGGACTATGGCCATTATTGGAAAACTTTTGAGAACATACACAAGTAGCATTCCTAGGGATTAATGCAATAAGTCACTATTTCTTGTTCATGCACAAGCTTGCTTTTTCCCTTGTCCATTATTTTGAGATGATTGATTGCTTCCCTTTGCTTGTTGTTTTGTGTGTTTTCTATCTACTTGGTCCTTTGGAAATGAACTATTACATGAATTTGCAAACCTGGATAGAGAAAATCTTACAAACAAACTGATTCTGAAAACTAAAAAAATTGCAAAATTTGACACAAAATTCCTTCTGGAGTCCAAAGTCATCCCAAAGTCTCAGAAACTCGTATGGGTTTCCACCAAAAATCATATCAGAACCCCTAGATTATTGTATGAGAGCCTACATATTGTCATACGAGTTTTATCAAGAAAATTCAAAGAAAATCAAACCCTAGTGTCAACTATTGTATGAGCCTTATCAATTTTTGTGCTAGATCCTACCCAAACTCGTACGAGCCTGGAGAAAGTCATATGAGAATTTTCAAAAATTGCCAAAAAACTCCCAAATTTGTCAAAAATCTAGTTTTTATAGCCTACTTCTAGATTGTGTCAAACAAATCATTGTGTTAGGAACAGAGTAGAACAAACAAAAAAATCCAACCTATTAACCAGAAGTGGTCTCTTGAGTCTAATCTAGCCCTCTGATTTATCGATTTGATCTCAGTTTCATCTTGTGTCAAAACCTTGTAAAAATCATCTTCAATTCAATCTTCAGCAAAATGGCTAAGTGTTGTGAGCTTGTGTCTACCATCTTTTGGATGTCTACCCATAATTCTAGGGCACAATATCCTTCATTTACATCCCACCTAATCTTCAATCAACTCAATCTTGACAAGGTTGTGTCATTTGATCTTCTTGAATCAAGTCATTCTTCAGTTGTCTTCATGTTTCTCTTTTGCTTCACCCAAGGTTAATGGTGGACACTAAAGCTTCATCACAATGAAAACAAGGAGAAAAACCCAAATTCTCTTTAGCCACATCTCTGTGATTGCTAAGACATTTCATCAACCTTTCGACACAACTAAATTTGCAGAAGATGCTCTTGACAATCTTTACTTGATAGGTGGTTACGTCACTCCTCCTACATCAATCCACATATGTCATCAAGCAACTTCTCATCAATCAATCCTAGTAGTTCTCTTAACAACACCATGTCCCAAGGAGGAGGGAACCAAGGGTCCCAGGGACATTAATTCCAACATGGTGCGGATTAGGAACCAACACCTACTGAAATTTCTCAATATCAAAATGATGATAACTTCAAAAGAATGATGAAGCATTTCTTGCATGAAGAGAAAGAGGCATACTTTCTAGAGTTAGCTCAACAAGGAGATAAAATTACTCTAAAATTTAATGTTGAAGATATCATCACACATGAGGAAGAAACTCCTATCATGGCTATGATCAAACATATGGATTCCATGCAAGTCAAGCTCAACAAACTCAAAAAAGAGAAGGAACCTAAACAGTTCTCCATGGAGGCTCTATGTCCTTTTCCATTTGATAAAGACTTGTACATATTGCCATTCCCGAAGAGAGTGTAAATGCCTAAGTATGACACATACAATGGAAAATCTCACCCTCAAGACCATGTTAGAGAATTTTGTACTCAATCCATGGAGTTCATGCATGAACCAACCTACTTAATGCATCTTTTCCCTTAATCTCTAGGAGGAGAAGCCATTCATTAGTTCTCAAAAAAGCCTCTGAAAATCAAAACTTTTGAGGAGTTAATCAAGCTATTCTATCAATAATACTCCTACAACATCAAACATCTAGTCACCATGATTGACATTTGTAATATAAAATAATACCCAGGAGAACCATTCCTAACTTTTCTCAAATGATGGAGGAAGAAGTTTTCTATATATGCTAGACCCATTCCAAAAATAGAGAAGCGGGAAATTTTCATTAACAATCTTGTTCCAAAAATCAACTACCATTTACAAATGCAAAATTACACATCATTTGATAAGATGGTAGATAATGCAATCAAAATTGAGAAAGTCCTTGTGAAAAAAGGAGACATATCACTCCAAAAAGAGAAGTATGAATTTGGATCTAGTTCCAAAGACAAGAACAAAAATTGGAACAAGAATAAAGGCATTGTCATGGATGGCATTGTTGACAATGTCTGCAACCCATCTAAGGCACTCACTTTCAACCTTATTGTTGGTACTCAAGCCATCAAAGCCTTAGAGGTAAAAGAAATAGAATCAAACAAGAAGCCATCTGACTACAAACCTTGGGCTATAGATCCTAAATGAAAATTTACTCCTCTTGGAGAGTCCTTGGAATCTGCCATGAAAACTTTGTTGGCCAACAAAATTATCACATTGCTTGAGATCCAACCATTCAATCCTGAACCTAAACCCAAATGGTGGAAAGAGACTGATTTCTATGATTTCCATCAAAACAAGGGTCATAAAATGAATAACTGCATATTCTTGAAGCATCTCATACAAGAAAAGATTGATAATGGATAAATTGTAATTGGCAATCATAAAAGACATAATGATCATACAACATTCACAGAACCATTTTCGAAACATGGTCAAGGAGATTCATCTTCTCAGCCTAAAATGGGTTCTAAAGTCAATTATACTTACTTTGGAAACAATGTTGTCATAAATATGGTTGAACCATGCCTATCTGAGCATTTCAATGTCATCACAATTGTAAGAAAGGATAGAGATAATCAATTAGCAAATGTAGTTACTCGATCAAAAGCTTAGGCACATCTACAAGGACAAATTTTAGATTCATCAAATGTCCCTAGGGCACTTTTTAATCTTTCATCTACTTCTAAACACAAAGCTAACTCTAAATCATCAAATCCTAAAGACATGAGGCCAACATCATACAATATTGTCCAACAACTCCAGCATACCAATGCAAAAATATCAATGTTTGAGTTGCTTCAGATATCTCCAGCTCATAGAGCCATTCTAGACAAATCTCTTCTTGGATCCAATGTTCCTGACAACCTTGATTTAGATAGATTCTATACTATGGTTGGTCATCTGACGTCTCCCCAATATATCTCATTTTCAAAGGAAGATGATAACTCCTTGATTCATCTGCATAACCAAACCTTGCACATTGAAGTTTTAATCCAAAACCATCATGTCAAACACACGTTGATAGATGGAGGTGTTGGTCTCAACATTTGTTCTTACATCTTGATTACACAAATTATCAGAAGTTTCCATTGATCCTAAAAAGAAGATAACTATCAAGGCATATGATGAACAAAAAAATCTTCCAAAGGAACGATTGTCTTACCAATCAAAACAGGGCCAATTATCAGAGATATCACATGTCAAGTTATTGATCTACCTCTAGCCTACAACATTCTTCTAGGGAGAGCCTGGATACATGAAATGTGAGCTATTCCTTCCACATACCATCATTGTTTGAAATTTACTTTTGAAGGAGTAGAGGTGACCATTCCAGCTGACATATCTACAAATTGCAACACATTTAAAGAAAGTGCTGACAAACTTGTTCCTAATAATAGAGAATCTTCCACTAAGAAAACATATATTACATCTATATCCAAGATGGAAGACATTTCTCAAGAGGTCAAAATCAAAGACAAGGGTATGGCAGAATACACAATGGAACCAATTTTATCTCTCACCTCTCTCCCTTTGTCCCCAAAATTATATGGAAAACCTTCAGACAAAGTGAAACCCAATGCTAAAGAATCCCAAGTCATATTCAATGGAAGCTTTGTCAGAGAGAAAGTATCTAAATAGGAGTTCTAGGAAGAAGTAGTCTTTCTTGCATGGTTATACAAGGACAAGTCTCAATCCCAATTAGTCCAGAAATGTGACTCCACTTCAAGAAAAATTCCTCAAAAGTCATATGGACCAGAGGATAAATTAATCACAAAAATGGGATTCACTAGAAAAGGACCTCTAGGACTACAAGGTAAAGGTCTTCTATCACCTCTTGACCATCATTGCCAAAAAAAAAAAGAATACAATAGGTCTAGGATATCAAAAGAAGCCTCTCTATCTTAGAAAAAACTCTCCACATGTCTTAGAACAAATTGAACCATCGGCCTCAATTTAACTAAAGAAAGAAACACAACAATCTGAAAGTGATGATTCTAACACTACTGATGAGATCATTCCTTATGAGTGTTTGCCTAAAGAAATACTAGACCTCCTTAAAGATGAGAAAAATAAGGAGAACACAATGCAGTAGACACACAAGAACTTGCTATGGGACAAAAGACAGTTGCACCACAAGAACCAGATGATCTTGAGGAAAACCAAATAGACAAGGAGGAAGGTGACAACTATTTTGAGATAGATTCTCATGAGTATGAATTCAAATCAGAATCTAAGGGTAACCCATCTTGGGGTATACATCTTGACTTTACACATGTTCTCATATTTCCTAGAGGCATAGATGAGGAATCAAATGACTATGAATGGGGAGTCATTCCAGAGGAAGATGAGCTTATCATAGAAAAAAATATTGATGTTATTCACCAATATGCACCTAAAACCAATGTAAGTCTAGAGTGAAATGATGAGCTTAATGAGTTATGATCCACCTATGGCTAAAATGGACTCCCATAATGACATTGAGCCTATTCATGAATTGAACATTTTGAGTTGTAATATCACCTTCAAACTCAAGAGTCAGGTTGGGACCAATGATGATAGATCCATATCCATTAGCACCATTTCTCAATCCTTCCCCACTTCGACTATCCAACATCCCAAACTTCTTGACCAAACCTCCATGAATCCTAGCCAAGGTATCTATACCTTTCCAAATGACTATCCCCTTTCTTGCTACCTCAATGCAGTGGAGCCTATGATGACTTCCATCTGTGAACCAAGCATTAGCATGACGGAGTCAAATATCAAATATCTTAGTCAAAAGAATAAGGATAAAAATAAAAAGAAAAAGAGTTTTGAGGGTGAAAACCACTTTGTGGCAGTCTCAAAACCTACAAAAGTAAAAATAAAAGATGTATCTAAAGTTGAAAACCTCTCTAAGGCTCCTAAGGATGAGATATTTTATGTCCTTCCAAGTCATTTATATGACAAATCTCTAGTACTGATTGAGCCCACTCAATATATCAACTTGGGAACAATAGAAGAACCACAGTTGGTCCATGTAGCACAATCCTTATCAAAAGAAGAAAAGAAAACATTCACTACATTCCTAATAGAGAAGAAGATCAAATTTGCATGGAAATATTCAGATATGCCTAGATTAGATCTTGATCTTATAATGCACCATTTATCTATAGCTCCAGGTGTCAAACTCGAAAAGAAAAAATTGAGAAAGATGCACCCACATGTTGTGCTCTTGGTCAAAGATAAATTAGAAAAACTATTGAAAGCCAGATTTATCCGAGTCATTGATTATGCTGAATGGATCTCTAACATAGTTCTAGTTTCAAAACTAGACAAATCAATCAGAGTATGTACAAATTTTAGAGATGTAAAGAAGGCATTCCCTAAGGATGATTTTCCATTACTAAATATTGATTTGATAGTGGACATGACTGTAGGATTTGAGATGTATTCTTTAATGGATGGGTTTTCTGGATACAACCAAATAAAAATTTCTCTAGAGGATCAAGAGAAAACTTCTTTTACATGTGCGTGGGGTACCTTCTATTGGAATGTCATGCCATTTGGTCTCAAAAACATAGGTGCTACATATCAACGAGCCATGACGTCTATTTTCCATGACATGATGCATCAAATTATGGAGGATTATGTTGCTGACACCTTGGCTAAATATATGATAAGATCTAAACATCTAAATTATTTGAGAAAAATACTAGATTGAATGGAGAATTTTAGTCTCAGACTAAACCCTAAGAAGTGTGATTTTGGTGTCACTTTTGGAAAGCTCTTAGGCTACATTGTTTCAAATAAAGGAATTAAAGTAGATTTGAAAAAAGTTAAAGCTATCATGGAGATGCAACCTCCCAAGAATATTAGCCAAATGAGAACATTACAAGGGAGAGTACAATCTATCAGATGCTTCATATCTCAGCTAGCAAACATATCACACCCTTTTACCAAAACATTACATAAAGGTGTGACTTTTCCATGGAATGAGGAATGTGAAAAGAAATTTAATAATATCAAGAAATATCTATCAAATCCTCCTATTTTGATGCCTACTATTCAAGGGAATCCATTGATCTTATATGTCGCCACCACAGATACTTCACTAGGGACACTGCTAGCACAACATGATGAGGACAAGAAGGAAAGAGCTATATACTATATCAGTAGAACATTGGTGGTGTATGAGAAGAACTATTCTATGATAGAAAAAGCATGTCTAGATGTGATCTTTGCTTCACAAAAATTGAGACACTACATGTTAGCTCATACTATAAATTTGGTAGCTAAAATTTATCCACTAAAGTACCTACTAAGAAAAGCTGCCCTCACAGGTAGATTAGCTAAATGGGTGATACTATTAAGTGAATTCAACATTGAATATGTTAAAAGAAAAGATATCAAATGACAAGTAATTGCAAATCAACTAGTTGAAACACCATTGTTTGATGATATACCAATGCAAATGGAATTCCCAGATTCCTCTATCATGAATCTTTCTTCTAGAGCATGAAAGTTATTCTTTGACGACTCCTATATACAGAATGGATCTAGAGCATGCATATTGTTCATCACTCCTCAAGGATACTCAATCCCTAAAGCATTCAAAATAAAGTTTCCTTGCACAAACAATATCACTTAATATGAAGCCCTTCTTAATGGCATGAAGATAACAATTGAATGGAGAGTAACAAAACTACACATTCATGGAGACTCACAACTTGTAATACACCAAGTCAATGATGTTTATCAAATGAAAGATGGAAAGATAATCCCATACAAGAGAATGGTATATGATATAAAGAAATATTTCATATCTATTACCTTTAAGAAAATTCCTAGAATAGAGAACAAAGTTGTTGATGCTATGGAAATGCTATCTACTTTATTATAATAGCCCGAACATGAGCTATGCTATGAGTTCCTAGTGGAAGCACTATCTTATCTTGTATATGATTTCCCCAAAACTTGGATGATCTGCATTGTTGTTGGTCATGATTCATCTAGATACAAAAACATTTTCTCCTATCTCCAAGACCAAATCATCCCAGATACCTTCAATCACCATGAGAAATGATACCTTATCCAATATGCATCTTGGTATGTCATCATTGGTAAAGATCTGTACAAATGAGGTCTAGATGGTACACTCCTTTGATGTTTAGAATGGGAAGAGTCTTAATGTGCATTAGAGGAAGTCCACAAAGGTATATGTGGATCGCATTCCAATGGTTTAACACTAGCTCAAAAACTTATTAGGACTAGGTACTATTGGCCTAAAATGGAAAAAAGAGGCTATCAAGTTTGCAAAGAATTGTCAACAGTTTCAAGTACATGGTAACTTGATTCATGCACCAGGGAGAGATCTAATTCCCTTTACTACACAATGGCCTTTTCACCAATGTGCATTTGATCTTATAGGAGCCATACATCCTCATTCTTCTAATGGACATACCCATATTATTACAACTACAGACTATTTCACAAAATGGGTAGAAGCACTCCCTTTGACTCAAACAACTGACAAGCAAATTTCCATGTTCATTTTGAACTACATCATATGTCGGTATGGTATTCCACACTCTATAGTCACAGATAATGGTGGACAATTCAAGAACAAAGACTTAGATTATTTATGTGCCAAATTCAAGATTACACAACATTGGTTATCTATATAATATCCTCAAGGGAATGGACAAGCAGAGGCTTCAAACAAGAATCTATTAAAAATCTTGCATCACAAAGTTAATAAAATGAGAAGAGACTAGCATCTCATGATCAATCCAGCTCTTTGGGCCTACAGAACAAGTATTAGAACGCCCACTGGGGCTACACCATTCTCTTTAGTTTATGGGTCTAAAGCGTTACTACCTATTGAGGTTGAAATCCCATCACTAAGAATCAGAATGCATGGTCTAGTAACTAATGATGACTACAAAGTATCTAGGTTGCAAGAACTTGAACTACTAGATGAGCATAGACAAGAAGAATATGATCATCTCAGAGTATATCAGAAAATAATGTCTAGAGGCTACAACAAGAAAGTCAGACATAGAATTTCAGGTTGGCGATCTAGTCTTGAGAGAGAATCCTAAAAATCAATCACATAGAGAATGCAAGGGGAAATTTGAACCCAACTGGTGTTGGCTCTTTTCCTTGCAGGACCAAGCTTGAATCAAATAGTTGGGCTTAGACTAAGATTAGGCACTCAAGCTTGACAAGAAAAACAAACCAATTGATGAGGACAAAGAGAAATCCTCCTTCTTCTTTGAGCTCCACATTCACTTAGGCGGGTATTACCTTGTCTACACACTCAAGAAACCTCATGACAAAACCAAAAGCCTACGTATAGATTAATGAGGAATAGCAGTCAATCTCTTATAGGTATCCTATACCCCAATGATAGAAAGTCTCATGCAATAGCCCTACTTGCATGGAATGAGATTGAAAGCCAGACACCTATCCTAACAACATAAAGTGAAAGGGTGGGACTGAAAAGAGATGATTTTAAATGATTTGAAGGGACCCCTGAGATACCCTAAGCCTCTGATAGACCAATGCCTTATCCAATGGGCCACAGAGTCAAATAACCTACTGCAAGAGATAGCTATGAAACAAAAACACAACACACTCACTCTGACCAGATCATACATTACCAAACCACCTGTGCACTCAGACACATATCTGAACACCAGTCCTAGACTCAGTTGCTTCTACAAAAACAACTCTACTATAGACACTCACTGGAAATACAATTAGAAAGACTACACACCCTTGATGCTATAATCCATAAGTCTAAAACCTAAATGGAGACAATCTGATACAAGAACAAGTATGCTGCCATCTCATATATAAGACAAATCTATTACAATATGTATTATATTCTCAGAACCAACAATAGAAAGAAGAACACCCTATATGCAGAGAGAAGGAGAAAATCTATAAAACAAAACCCCTCATTAGAACTGACAAAATTCAGAACCCTCTCTAAGTCAAAAATTTGACTACATATACCCCTAGCTACCTTGGAATTCTTAGAGAGAATGAAACAAGCTACAGACATCTAGGGCATAGGTCTAGGGCTTCACCCAATAGAGATTACATCAAAACTTAATGCAAAGGCAGGACACCAAGTAATCCAGAGAGAGAAAATCTCCAACAGATCAGCAATTATGAAAATCTGCGAGCCAAGATAGAGCACTAGGAATTTGCTATTAAAATTAGTCTAATCAGCCACCTACAAATAGCTCCTCGAGCACAAAACCATACTCCACCAAGTACAAAATCACCTCTGCAAATGACCACAAGAACCCTGGACCACATCGCAATAGCCTACCGCCATCAAACCAGCAAGAAATCCACCCAAAATCATTAAAACTAGGTACTTCCTATCACTGCAAACCCCTCGGCAAATTTGAATTTGAAAAGAAATGGTCACCCTGTATGGTGCCAAAACCACATCGGCGGTCCAACATTTAAACCATCAGTAACTTATATCTCCACCATCAGATCACTATACTTCGCGGGCTCGGTAACATAACATTCAACATTAGTGGCGCAGTCACGTGGTCAACAACCTCACCACTATGGGAAATGGGGCCTCAAGCATATGCTTGGTCGCATAATCGCATGGCCGAAAGATAACCCTTGCAATCATGTGACGACAGCCTCTTAACCACACAAAGTGACCGCAAACCACCCATAAAGATCCTCGGCCCCACCGCCAAATGCCGACCAATGATAACCGGGCACATCGGCAAGACCCGCATAGTGGACCCAACTCCAAAATATACAACCATGATACAAATGGTTAGTCACATGATTGCATAACCCAGAAATGGGCTATGTGAACATGCGACACAACAATCCCTTTTACCCTGCAGCAACTGCCACCGCACAACTCTGCAACCGCGATGGACACGTGGTGATTTGTCGCATGATCGCATAATTTTAAATAGGCTATGCGATCATGTGGAAACTTGTATACTACCACCACAACCACCATCGCATGGAGACAACACCATTCACTAAAAATCCCCCTGTCATCAACACCGGACCCACGCTCAACAAGCCTGGAAATGAACAATGGGCGTATGATCGCATGGGCTTGAAATCTCCCATGAGATCATGCACCAACCACATGATCTACCATGTCACCCCCATGTATGCCATATCACCTCCACCAACGGGCCCACAGCGAACAAACCACCAGTCACCAAATCAGACGGTGGGTGCATGATTGCATGGGGAAGGAATATTCTATGCGATCATACACCAACCGTAGATCTTCAATCCCTATAACCAGGCCCCGCTGACAAGTCCTCACCACATGGACCAATCAGACATGAGCCTCACCTTTAACTTCGCAACTACGATGCCACCTCAACACTGCCAGCCAATGAATAAAATCCAATGGATGGCGCATGATCTCAAAGGTTGAGAATATTTCTTGAGATCATACGTTGACCCTAGATCTACAATCTTTGACACTGGGCAATGAAAAGAGCTAGGACCCCCTGAACCAACTGCTGAGCATTGAGTGACTACATGACTAACTACCAGCCAAGTCACTGGAGGTTAGCAGATAACCACCAACCCTTCAAAGATCACGCGACAACAGTCGCCGAGTCACTGGATGCTTAGGGATTAACCACCAGAATCAAGAGACCAAGTGGTAACCGCAAGTCGCCAAGTCGCTGGATAGAAAAAGTAACCACTGGGAGACTTGGAGAAAGCATGACAAGAAACATTGAAGGATTGGGCCCCACCACCCATCGCACTTGTGCAGTTAGAGAAAACACCAGCAAATAGGGAACTAGTGCAAGGTCAAAAACACACAATATTTTTGACGGAAGAGGGCCAAAAAAACATAGAGTTTTCGACATGTCAATAGATAAATGCACAAAGCAGGAAGCACAGGGTCGAAAACACACAGACCGAAAACATCATGCACTTTTTGAAAACATTGTGGGTTTTTGACACTGAGGTAGATTTTGAAATATTTCCAACAAGCCTTAAACTTGAATAACTTTCAGGATTTGGTGAATTAGGAGATGCAGATTGGACCAGAGCTTGGTGACAACACAAGGAACACAGGGCAGGGCACAAACTAAGAAAACTTGCAAGGCAATAGGCCATTTGAAAGGATTTTTTGCTATGGAAGAAAACTAGCCTAATAGTGGCTCTGGTTGGGGATGTATGCCTCCTGCAGGCATAGCAAGGATCCAGATCTCTGGGAAGAAGCAGACCAAATCAAAATCACATTCCTTATCACTCCAGAGTTCAAAACTCAAAGCTCCAAGGCTCTTGAAAACTGGCTCTTTATTCTGAGTAACACTACTGCTGAAGCAAAGAAACTGTACATATTTACACAACTAAGACTACTAAACCAAGCCAATCATTTACCTCTATCAAACACTTGGTCCTCATCCCCCTGCATAGAGATGACCCTAGAATTTTCCCTTTCATGTTCATGGTCAAACTCATGAAAACTCTTGACAGGCAGATCCATAAGAATGTAATAAGTGTATTCATCTTTGCCCAGTGTATGAGGATCAAAATCTATCTTGTCATATCAGACTGCCTCACACATACACTCCCCAAAATCAAGAGTAAAATTAGCTTGCAGCAAAACTTTGTAACCTCTTCCCATTACATCTTGCAAGCTAATGTAAGGCTGATCACCATGAAATGTGAGTACACTTACTAGCTGAGAATTAACATCATCTTTATCACCATGTTCAACACTTGAACTCAATTCAAAACTAAAATCCTCATACTCACATTCATCCAACTCAAAAACATAATCAACACCCTGCAAATACTTACTGCAGCAACTATGAAAAGAAAAACTTTTATAGCAAGGCATGTCTTCAAGCTCATTGGAAACTAGCAAACTATCATAGACATCCTTTTCATCACTAGCTAGATCCTGTTGGAAATAGAGATATTCTAGCTGAAATAGCTCTGGAAACACAATGTAGTGCATTTTCAAAACATCATAACTCCTCACTGTTTCCAAATCTGAAAAACACATTTCAAGAGGAATATCACTTCCTCTTTCCTCTTCACTTTCCAATGCAGACCTGGAAATTGAATCAACCAGACAAGCAATATTTACATTCACTTTACAATCTAGTTCTTCCTTTCCCAGCTGAATCAAAATATTGATTTCTTCTTCCATATCTCCATAGGTCTCCACTAAAAAACCTTCAATTACTGGCACATATAAATCTGAAAGTGGGATCATACTAACATCTCCATACATGTTCTTATCTTCAAAAAGAAGCTTACCTTCAGATTCACAACTTGAGTGATGTTTATCAACAAACCCTTGCTAGTTCAAATCCATCACACTTGTAGACTCATGATCGGTATCAAAAGAGTCATACTCACATTGATACCACCTATCTTCATTTAATTCATGCAAAAATGCTACCCGACTATCATCATTCAAACCAGAACTACCCACTTCACCAGATGAACATTCATCATCAGTAAAAGACTGATTAGAAACACTACTAATCATACCTTCATCTAATACACTTTCAGCATAACCCTCCTCTGATAGATAGCTATCTGATTCATTTTCATAATCTGAAGGTACACACTCACTGGACTGAGCAAGCTCTCTATCCATGGCTCTACACACCTCTAGTTATTCAAATTTCTTACCATTAATGGCAAGGGCTAACTCTAGTTCCTCAATTTGCTGCAAGTGCCATGCACACAATCGTTCATCATATTGAGTTTTAGCTGGATATACATCAGCAATAAGTTCATCATCCATATAAGCTTCAGTTACAATGCAATCTTCTTCTTCAAGTGATGCAAGATGTGGCTGTAAGTTACTTTCTTATACATGATCATGGATCATATCTTGCCTAGAAAACTGAGGCACATCACTAATAGGGACAAGAATATGCCGATATGGCTCTAAACCTTTTAGTGCATCCCTTTTCCTATTATTTACCACATTCTGAGAATAAAAAGCAAAATCAGCAGCAACATGTGGTCTTCTTACAACATGATATCTCCAATTAGATTCAATATCTATTGCAAACTAAAAAGCCTGATACAAAGTTAGTGGTTCCCTATTCCTTAAGTCAAGATTGAAATTCTTATCAAAAGCATTCAAGTAGATGATCAAACAGATATCATCACTTGGCCTACACTTCCCAGGGATATTTTCCCATGTCTTGATAAATCTGTCATTGAAACTGGGAACCAACTCATCTTCCTCCATTTGTATATCCACAAGGGCCTTAAGCATGTCAAAGTCATTCACCCTTTCAGCAAATCGGACTAAGAAACTTGCAACTAAATCATTCCATGAAGAGATGTCATTATCAGGCAGACATGAGAGCCAATCCCTTGCATCTCCTATTAGTGACCAAATAAATAATCTTATTATCAAATCTTCATGCTCAACACCATAGTCACACATCAGATCTGAAAATTTTTTAGCATGTTGATAGGCAGACTCAAAGTTTTCCCCACTGAACTTCGGTAAAACTTTCATAACATTTAGGGGAATGGAGTTTGGGTAACCAAGTATACCAACAAAATTCACAGCCAGGTAACCTCTTAAGCAAGAATTTCCTTTAACACCCATGACTTAACAAATATTTTCAAAGGAGTAAAACCATTTACCATTAAATTCTTGAAACTTAATTTGAAAACTCCTTTGAAACCACTACACACTTAGAAAAGGGGAAATACCTGGAACACCTCTTGAATGCTGCTACCTTCTTCTCAACTAAGTGTAGTCCCAACAAAACTGCACCACTCAAGTTCTTTAGCATAGAGTCACCACCTCTCTTCAGAGGACACAAACTTACTGATTTGTCTTGAAACTTCAATAGACTCTGAGCACTCCCATAGCAAAGCCACATGTAAATCAATCAGAAAATTCAGGTAACACACTACAAATCTTAACAGGCTTTCTTCATGTTCTCCCCAGTAGAGTCACTATTTTGTTGGCTCTTTTCCTTGTAGGACCAAGCTTGAATCAAATAATTGGGCTTAGACTCAGATTAGGCACTCAAGCTTGATAAGAAAAACAAACCAATTGATGAGGACAAAGAGAAATCCTCCTTCTTCTTTGAGCTCCACATTCACTCAGGCAGGTATTGCCTTGTCTGCACACTCAAGACACCTCATGACAACACCAAAAGCCTACAGACAGATTAATGTGGAATAGCAGTCAATCTCTTATAGGTATCCTATACCCCAATGATAGAAAGTCTCATGCAATAGCCCTACTTTCATGGAATGAGATTGAAAGCCAGACACCTATCCTAACAACATAAAGGGAAAGGGTGGGACTGAAAGGAGATGATTTTAAATGATTTGAAGGGACCCCTGAGATACCCTAATCCTCTGATAGACCAATGCCTTATCCAATGGGCCATAGAGTCAAATACCCTACTGCAAGAGATAGCTATGAAAAAAAAACACAACACATGCACTCTGACCATATCATACATTACCAAACCACCTATGCACTCAGACACATATCTAAACACCAGTCCTAGACTCAGTTGCTTCTACGAAAACAACTCTACTATAGACACTCACTGGAAATACAAGTAGAAAGAGTACACACCCTTGATGTTGTAATCCATAAGTCTAAAACCCAAATGGAGACAATCTAATACAAGAACAAGTATGCTGCCATCTCATACATAAGATAAATCTGTTACAATATGTATTGTATTCTCAAAACCAATAATAGAAAGAAGAACACCCTATATGCAGAGAGAAGGAGAAAATCTATAGAACAGAACCCCTCACTAGAACTGACAAAATAAATAGAACCCTCTCTAAGGTAAAAATTCAACTACATATACCCCTAGCTGCCTTGGAATTCTCAGAGAGAATGCAACAAGCTACGAACAGCTAGGGCATAGGGCTAGGGCTTCACCCAATAGAGATTACATCAAAACTTAATGCAGGGGCAGGAAAACAAGTAATCCAGAGAGAGAAAATCTCCAACAGATCAGTAATTATGAAAATTTGCGAGCCAGGATAGAGCACTAGGAATTTTTTATTAAAATCAGTCTAATCAGCCACCTGCAAACAGCTCCTCAAGCACCAAACCATACTCCACCAAGTACAAAATCACCTCTGCAAATGACCACAGGAACCCTAGACCACATCGTAACAACCTACCACCATCAAACCAACAAGAAATCTGCCCAGAATCATTAAAACCAGGTACTTCCTGTCACTGCAAACCCCTCAACAAATTTGAATTTGAAAAGCAATGGTCACCCTTTATGGTGCCAAAAACACATTGGTGGTCCAAAATTTAAACTATCAGCAACTTATATCTGTACTGTCAGATCACTATACTTCGCGGGCTTGGTAACTTAACATTCAACATTAGTGGCGCAGTCACGCGGTCAACAACCTCACTGCTATGGGAAACTGGGCCTCAAGCATATGCTTGGTCGCATGATCACATGGCCGAAAGATAACCCTTGCGATCATGCGATGACAACCTCTTAACTGCACAAAGTGACTGTAAACCACCCATAAAGATCCTCGGCCCCACCGCCAAATGCTGACCAATCATAACCGGGCACACCGGCAAGACCCACACAGTGGACCCACCTTAGAACTCCACAACCGCAATGCAAATGGTTAGTCGCATGATCGCATAACCCAGAGATAGGCTATGCAAACATGTGATACAACAATCCCTTTTACCTTGCTGCAACTGCCACCGCACAACTCCGCAACCGCGATGGACACGTGGTGATTTGTCACATGATCGCATAGCTTGGAAATGGGCTATGCGATCATGCAGCAACCTGCAGACCGCCACCGCAACCACCACCACATGGAGACAACACCATTCATTGAAAATTGCCCTGTCATCAACACCGGAACCATGCTCAACAAGCCTAGAAACAAACGGCGGGTGCATGATCGCATGGGATTGAAATCTCCCATAAGATCATGTACTAACCACATGATCTATCACGTCACCCCCGCGTACGCCATATCAGCTCCGCCAATGGGCCCATAGTGAATAAACCACCGGTCACCAAATCAGATGGTGGACGTATGATCGCATGGGGAAGGAATATTCCATGCGATCATACGCCGACCATAGATCTTTGATCCCTAATACCGGGCCCCGCTGACAAGTTTGACAAGTCCTCACCACATGGACCAATCAAACATGAGCCTCACCTTTAACTCTATAACCACAATGTCACCTCAGCACCTGCCAGCCAATGAATAAAATCCAATGGATGGTGCATGATCTCAAAGGTTGAGAATATTCCTTGAGATCATACGCCAACTGTAGATCTGCAATCTCCGACACCGGGCAATGAAAAGAGCTGGGACCCCCTGAACCAACCACCGAGCATTGAGCGACTACGCAACTAACTGCCAGCCAAGTCATTGGAGGTTAGCAGATAATCGCCAACCCTTCAAAGATCATGCGACAATAGTCACCAAGTCGCTGGATGCTTAGGGATTAACCGCCAGAATCAAGAGACCAAGCGGTAACCGCAAGTCGCCAAGTCACTAGATAGAAAAAGTAATCGCCCAGAGACCTGGAGAAAGCACAACAAGAAACATTGAAGGACTGGGCCCCACCACCCATCGCACCTACGTAGTTAGAGAAAACACCAGCAAATAGGGAACTAGTGCGAGGTCAAAAAAAGATAATATTTTCGACGGAAGAGGGCCGAAAACACACAGAGTTTTCGACATGTCAACAGATAAACACACAAAGTAGGAAACACAGGGTCGAAAACACACAGACTAAAAACATCATGCACTTTTTGAAAACATTGTGGGTTTTCGACACTGAGGCAGATTTTGAAATATTTCCAGTAGACCTTAAACTTGAATAACTTTTAGGATTTCATGAATTAGGAGATGCAGATTGGACCAGAGCTTGGTGACAACACAAGGAACATAGGGTAGGGCACAAACCAAGAAAACTTGCAAGGCAATAGGCCATTTGATAGGATTTTTCGCTATGGCAGAAAACTGGCCTAACAACTCGTTGGGTCCCTTTTTTATCACTACTACTTTTGGATTTGGAGCCTACCAACTCTCAACGACTGAAGGAGAATAGCTCTGGGAACCAATCAACATTCTCCATCACAAGAAATTCTATGCCTAAGGCATTTATTCTTTTAAAAAATGTCATAAAAAAAATTAGAAAAAGTCCTAAAAAAAATGAACATCTTGGTGAAAACCTAGCAATAGGCGCCTTGATGATTCACAAAAAAATTGAAAAAATTGAAAAATATCAAATTTTTTTTTTTTTTTTTTAAACTACAAAAATTTTGAAAAAATGAAAAATACAGAAAAATGAGAAAAAGTGCCTTGGTAAAAAAACTTAGAAAAAAGTGCCTTATTAGCAAAAATAGAATCTCTACCAAGATGGTGAAAACCTATCAAATGGGTGCCACTTATTCAAAATGCTCCATCTATCAGTCCAGTCTTGGTCTTTCCTAGCTTTTAGTCTTGCTTTAGTTTGTACATATATCCTAGTTTGTTTCTGCATTCCTATTTTCAATAAAGTCAGTTTGTACACCAATCAGCAAAGCATCTGTATCCTACCAATGTTTCAAACTTGGGGGCAATCAATGTCATATCCTATGGTCTCTAGTATACCTCAGACAAGTCATATCCAATCAAGGTCCTTTGAAGCCTCATCTGAGTCAATCAGTCAGTCTCCTCTCCAGAAAGGATTTTGCATCTACAACAATGCAATCAAACATCAAGAACAAACTAGAAACACTCTATGCTTCACTTGCTTTTATCTCCTTGTATGCTTACTGAATTGCATTGAGATTTTTGCATATTGTGTCCCTTCGAGCTCTTCAATGATGTCTTTTACAAGATTTAGAGAGTGATGACTGGGGGCATAATATTTTTGTCTTCTTCTTATATATGAAAATTTAACAACTTTGGAAATTCTAGATTGAAATGGTATCCTTTTGTATGAGCCTCCATCTCATATTGGATGGCCATGAGTACCTCGACCATTGATACCTGAAAAATTCAAGGAAGTTTGATCTAACTATTGTCTTTTTGAGTGATTTCTTACTCCTACTGTGAAACATGATCTTACCTAAGGATGTGAATGGTAAAAGGTCACCACGGGTAATTCACAATAGATTTAGAATGATCTCTTGATTGCTTGATATGTTTGTACCACAAGGCATATTTAGGTAATCACAATGTCTATGTTTTGATGCTTATACAAATTTCTATATCAAAATGGACATGATATTCAGGTCATCCTAGCATTTGTGTCTTGGTGCTTATATCTAATTCGACATTCTGAAAAAAAATATTCAATATTGATATGTCCATGGTTGTCTAGCCAACAGGAGTTGTATTGACTTTTGCGCAAAAATCAATATTCATATATTCATAGTTTCCTAGCTAGTGGATGTTGTATTGATTTATCTAGTTACCTAG
This sequence comes from Chamaecyparis obtusa, assembly GCA_027943335.1. NCBI lineage: Eukaryota > Viridiplantae > Streptophyta > Pinopsida > Cupressales > Cupressaceae > Chamaecyparis > Chamaecyparis obtusa. The sequence continues at coordinate 201,751 of BSBK01008767.1, forward strand.
TAAAATATTCAATGATGAAAATGACCAACACATGATTAGTGACTAGGTCCTAGGTCTTAGGTGTGCATTTCATTTTGCACTTTGCATGATTGCATTTATCTCATGATTGCCTAAATCGACTTGACACTTGAATGATTCTTCAAAACTATGCTAAACATATCATAAGGACTAAGTATCACACAAAGGTCTTCTTAATAGATCACCAAGAAGACACCACCGACTAATTTTGACATTCTGAATCTATTTTTGGGATCAAAATCAAAATCTAAGATGTTTATTTTGTCAAAATCATGATTTAAAATTTTTGGACCTAGGATAGCCGACTGCTTGCATAATCGACATTCAATCATCACAAAAATCCAACATTCAACTTAACTGATTACCCTACATCAAACTATTGAAATTTCAACTTGGTCACCCATAGTCAACTCATGGTCAAATGTAGTCAAACTTGGTCCCCATAACCTTCAAATGATGCAAAACGTGTTTCCAGATGTGTACAACCAATCCTCAAATCAATTAACATGCTTCTAAACCATTCAAAGCTGACCTTTCTTGTCAGATTTTGATTTTCATCTCGAAGGGGGCATGGTATTGCATATCAACTAATTCTGTTAATCAAATCTTTCTCTCAGTAATCAAGACAACAATCATGTCTAGTTGCTGATTCATCAAAAGACCTCATCGATTAGGGCATATTAGATTCATTGAGATCAATATCAATCTGGTATCAAAATCTATCTTGTAAATTGTATCAGCTTTTTGCAGCCATCAGTTCATTAGTGTTATTTCATTAGTTCTTCGTAACTAAAGGGTTTGGATGTGATACCATTATGATTCCTTTGGATAATCAGGTTTGGAATCAGGTCACTCACTTCTTCATAATCATAAGGTTCAAAAGAAGGTGTTTTGATGCTTTTTCATAATCATCGGTTCATTATTGCTATAGCTAACATCATCACGATTCTTGGTTGACCAGGACCTAAATCATCTTTTCCCAAATCTTTCAATCGATTTCTATCTCAGAATCAGTTTATCTATCAAATCCGTTTCAACATAAAAAATAGACTAATCTTTGAACCAGTGCGCTTCGCCCAGTAATTCAAAGAGGGGCAAAATGTAATACCCCAAAAATGGGCTATAGGTTCATTAACCTCTTACATCAACAATTTGATCGAAATTGACATCGAAGTCCTAACCTAAGGCACATCTGCACATCAGTTTATCAAAAACTTAATTGATGATCCTAATTCTACATCAGGGAATATTCGTTGAAATATTCTTACTTTATCCTAATTATCTTTGATTTAATAATTATTTGGTGATAAATCATATTTATCTTAAAGTTTGATTAATTGAATATTCTAAATATTTAATTAATTATATTTAATGCTGCCACTTAATTATTTAATTAAATTTAATTACATTTATTCATTAATTATATTATTTAATTTTGACAATAAATCAATAATCTTATGACTAATTGATTAAATTCTTATTTAATTAATTAATGTCAATTGCCAATATTTAATGATATGGCTTTTGAATAAAAAATTTATTTAATAATTGATTAACCCATAAATTAGTTATTTTAATTCAAAAATCAATTAAGTTGAAGATAAATCACTTTATTTATATATTTAATTCATAATTATCTATGCACATTCAAAGAGCAGTTAAACTTTAAATCAGAAAATCAATTCAAGTTGTTATCTTTTTGAAACTCAACATCTATTTTGAGTTGAAAGCTGATTTGAACTTTTGATTTAAGTTATAAAGCTATTTTTGCATGATTTTGCATGATATTGTGAGTTAATTAATTATGATTTTCTTGTTAATTCAAAAATCAACCTGAGTTTATCAAGAGTGATTTATGGCTTTTATCAATGCATCCTCAAGCCTTGGATTTCTATAAAATCAAGGATCAACTCTTCACAAATTATCTCTTGAATTTTCACAATTACTTTGGAGAAATTGCACACAAAGAATCAAGCTTTTGCGATAGGCGATTTTGTGAGATCAATTCATAGTTTTTCATAATTTTTGCATAGTTATTCATATCAATTCATATCATTCTTAGATTAAATCTACATATCATTTTCAATCAATTCTAGATTAGATTCATATAGTTTTTCATCTAATTGCATACAAAATCCAAAAAAATAGATTAATTTGCATTCATTCTACATTCATATTTTTGCATTAAATCCTTCATTTAGGTGTTGCATTGTCACTGATCTTGGTCATAATCTGAGAACACCATACTCGTACCTACTAGAAGGAAGTAAATTGCTTAGTTAGCTTAGTTTCACTTATCTGTAGATTTTGATTTTTTCTAACCTCTTATATTTTACTGAAGTGTTGTGTCTGTAGCTAGGTACAATTTTCACACACACACACTATACTTTTCTAGACTAGATACTTGATGCTTCTCCTATCGGAGAATATGCACAAAGATGGGGGACCAAAATGATGCCACTTTTCATTTTGGTCCCAAATCACGCATAGTGCGTACGCACTAAAGGGCATGCGCCCTATAGCACACATTCCCTATTGCTTGGGTTTCCCAAGCCTTAGGCTTGGGAAATTCAAAACAAAGCGCATGTGCCAAATAGGGCATACATGAAATAGTGTGTGTGTGAAATAGGGCACACGCGCTTTGTAAAACCCCAAAGTTTCCACCCCCTGTGGGCCCTATGCAAAGCCACAAAAGTGTAATCCATATTCTTACATAGTGCGTGTGCGCTATGAAAAACTAGAAAGAGAGAGGGATAAGGGATAGAGAGGGGGTGATAAGGGGAGAGAGAGAGAGAGAGAGGGTAATTTATACAAATATAACATTTAAGTATAAGTTTGATTTATTTAATTTTTTATACTTTAAGATATATTTGTATAAATTATAAAATATAATACTTCCAGGATGTTTCAGATAGGTTCCAACTTCATAGGAGTTAAGATGCATATTCTATATTTGACAAATTTTAGACTTAGCCAAATTTTAGGATTTAGCAAGCCTTCAGTAAGGTTACCTCCCACAATCCATCATAGATTTCTAAGGTCAAATTGAAGATGGAAAAAGGATTCACAAAGGGTTTTAACTCGTTTGATCACAAATCACTTCATTTCGACCTCATCTCTACAATAGACTTAGCTTAGCGCTCTCTCTCTCTCTCTCTCTCTCTCTCTCTCTCTCTCTCTCTCTCCACCTTATCTACTCTCTCTCTCTCTCTAAGGCCTCACCTTGAGCCTATCATAGCCATTCAGTTTTGCATTTGAGATAGACATATTTTATGATTATATTTTGATGCTTTATGAATTTTACTGATACTTTATGTTGTAGCTTTATCACATTAGTAGTTTGATGCACATTATATTATGATTTGGATGATGATTACCGAGACATCAGTTTGGAACTTACATGTGTGTTCTTAATTCTATTTAATGAATGAATTATGATGTTATGAAGATATTTAATTTTCAATTAGATTATATGTGTATGTGACGATTAAGTTTCTAGTTAATTTAGTGATGAATTATATATTTCATGATGAGATGAATGTAAGTTATGGGTGAACAATTATTGTCATGTGAATTATGAATTGACAAATGAATTATCTTGATTATTAATGTTATGAATTTACATATTTTATTTCCTTGGACTACTGATATTGGACTTGAGTGTGCAGGGGAATAGGCTAAGGTAAAATCGGGGAACCATCACAGAGACTAATGTGAAAATCCATTTGAACCAAAGTTGCTTCTAGTGAGAAGCCAAAAACCTCGTTGTAATGTATTTAATTTATAAAAGTGTGATGCATGAATGTATTTGATTTATTTGTTAATTGTAAATGTTATTTATGTTGAGACTTCCCAAGTGGATATGCCACATAGCTTGTGATGTGTCATTTTTGGGTTGTATCACTTGACACTTGTGTGTGTACTTGTGGCCATGACATGTCCACTTGGGGATTGGTTGAACACCAACCTAGGATAGTACCCTTGAGGATCCCCATGAGAAATCTCTTGGTTAGGGAGCTTGAGGTAGTGTCTTATCTTTTAATTTCGAATTTGAACTTACCATGCACTTTTAGAGGGTTAAGAAGGTGCCTAAGGGAGTGTTTAGGCCATTTTTAGTTACCCCACTTGATATACCATAGGGTAAGGGTCATTTTTTACCATAGGATAACCTTTGGTTGACCAAATGACCCATCCAAAAGTTGGTTTACTAAGATGGACGAAAATCAACTTTTTGGACCAAGTTTTGGAAAGATCACCACCCACTAAAAAGGTAGTCCTTATCCCACCTTTTTAGCTTACCTTTGTAAGAGACCAAATTTAGAAACCATATAAGGGTCTTAGGGAAGACCACCCAATAGGAATGCAATCTTATCCATAGGAGTTTGTGTGGAGGCCTTTTTAGAGGGGACTCTTCTTTTAGAAGAGTTTGACACCCACTCTCTAGATTTGGAGACTTAGCTATTTTGAAGGACCTTGGAAAGTGGAAAGCTCTTCATCAACTTTCTTCCATTAGCTTGGATCAAGGTTGGTGGCATTATTCACTTTGTTTATTTTTATTTTCATGTTGAGAGGATGAGCTCTCTTGTATGTTATTTTCTTGTATGTAAAATTTAGTTATTATTCCTCTTGTAGTGTGTGTTGTGAGCTTGATATTTTTGTGATAATGGAGGATTTGTGATTCTTTAGTTGTTGTAGTTTTATTTTCTTGTCTTGTGAAAGTGTAATTCTTTATAGATGTTATGAGAATGATGAGTTTTTTGTTGAGCATGATTTCTTGTATTGTAAATGTGTAGTTTCATTGTTGTTTCTTGAAGTTTTATTTTATGTGTTGTAGTGTTTTGTTGAGGGAGTTCTCAAGGCCATACTCATCCTTGGGAGGGAAGAGTAGCCTCAAGGGTGAAGAGATTTTTGGGACATTCAAGGGTGTAGAGTCTCTCCTTAGATAGGAGAGGGATGAAACATGGATGTATGGGCTCCATGTAGCTATCTCTATTTTATATTTTGTATATTGGGGGTCATAAAGAGTTTGTGGAGAGAGATATATGATGAGGAAGCCAAGTGATGGCTTAGCTCTCATCAAGAGATGTGCTTTCTCTTCTTGAATTTGGTTCCACCTTCACCCTATTTGAGTCATGTTGAGACTCTTTGTGATAACCTTGGAAGGGAGATTTCTTGTGATTTATGTTTTACATTGTTGTGTTTATGGGTTTGCATGAGTGTTATCCTTGTCTTTGTGATGGTTCCCCTAGCTCAAAGGTGGCTCCATAGAAGCCTAGGTTGGGAGGTGAGCACTCCTTGACCTATGAATTTTGTATTACAAGAATTTGGAGCCTTTGAAGACTTCATGGTTGGAGTTGATATCTTGAAGAGTTGTTCATATTTTATTTTTGAGTTGGAATACTTTTGTATTGTGTTTAATGTTATTGTAAGGGAATTCTTGTGAATCCCATGAGTTAAATGTATATTTGTAATGGAGTCATCACTCCAAGCCTTGTATTTGCATCATAGGTTGTGGCATCAAGTTTTGAGGAAATGTATAACTCTATTTTGATAGATTTATGATCATAGGTGAATATAGTATGTTGATCAAATGATGTTTTGAATGTATTGCTTACTATATTGAATAAATATTGGACAATGTTTTTGTATCAAAAAAGAATGTAAAGAGTTTTTATTGATTAGTTTATGAGAAAGCATTGTTTGTTTATAGAGGAATTCTTATGTAGTCATGTTGCAAAGTTTACAAGGAAGAAAAATATTTGTAGTATCATTAAGTTCTATTGTAAAGATTTCATAAGATTAAAATGATAGTAGTAGTTGTATATTTTTACTTCATTGAAAGCTTTGGTTTCAAAATAAAGATAAATAAATGTATTAATGTTAGACTTATACATTTTGGGTATTTACTTCCTTTAGTATCTCTTGATAGAAAAATAAGAGTAGACTAGAAAATATATAGAATGAAGAAGAAAACAAAGCAAAACAAACAAGAAAAATATCAAGTGAAAAGGTTCAAATGACCACCTACAGGTCTTTGGAAATTGTATGGAAAAATTTTCCATACAATTTTCAAAACCATAGTCAATAAAATAATATAACCCACTCTTCCACTTGGCACAAAAAAATATATTATATTCAGCTAATAAAAAAAGGACCCTTTCATACTCAAGGTCAGCTTGGGTGGGCCCCACCTGGAATGCCACCCAAGGTGACTTTTAAAAAAATATATATATACAAAAAAATTACTTCATGGCAACAAATAATAAAATTTAATATTTCCTTATGTAAAAGAAAAAAAAAAATTCATCATCACCCCACATTGGTGACATAACCTTGTTTAAATAAAATATAATGCAAAAAAAATATGTTAAAAAATTAAAAAAATATATTAAAAATTTTATGTTAAAAGGGGGGAGACCAATGGCCCCCACACCCCCCGCTCCTTTCTATAGTACTGGTCCCTGCCACGATAGGGAATACCCTGCCACAGCAAGCCGTGACAGAGAGTATTATGTCGTGGCAAAGTACCCTCTGTCGTGGCAGAGTACTCAGTCTCCACAGAGACATATAAAAGCGCGCCCCCCTTATGATTTGTAATTTTATTTTATTAATTGTTTTTTTTAAATAAAATTTGCTAATTAATAATTATTAATTATTAATGGTAACACTGCCACAATGCAATAGTAAATTGCGAGCCTCTCAATTGGGAGGTCTTGGGTTTAAGTCTTCTTGAGCCCCTTGTTGATCTTGGCTTCGGCCTATTACCTATAAAAAAAAAAAAAATTATTAATTATTAATTATATTATTTAATAATTAATATTAAATAATATAATTATTAATTAATAATTATTAAATTATTAATTATATTAAAATTTATATTAAATAATATAATTATTATTTAATATATATTGTCCAAATAATTATTAATTAATTTATTTAATAATTATTTTTATTTAATATTATAATTTTTAACACTTTGTTAATTTTGCTAATTATAATTATTAAATGCTATAATTATTAACTAATAATTAGTTTACTAAAATTTGATTATAATAATTAGAATAATTAGAATAATTAATATAGTTATTATTTAATTCGATAAATAAAGATACTGGAAAATAAGATAATTTAATAATTAAATTATTGACACTCATTTGACAAAATATAAAAATAATTGTATTTTTGAATACTAATAATTAATACAATTATTTAATTATAAAATAAAAAAAAAACTTGGTATACTTTTAAGATGAAATGTTATAGACATGACACACACACACTCTCTCTCTTTCTCTCTCTCACACACATCACCCTCTCTCTCCCCTTATCTACTCTCTCTTATCTCTCACTCTCGAGAGAGAGATCACCTTGTACACGGCACCAAAACTACCTTGTTCTGTTAAAGCTGACGTTTATAGCTTTGGAGTGCTCCTGCGTGAGATTGTCAGCGGAAATAAAAATATGGATATGATTCATGTATCCCAAAGGATGGCAACCTTAGTGGAAAAGGTGAGGAACTCAAATTTCTATCATTCATTTTAGATTTGGTGATATTTTTTCCCTAAATTTACTAATCTGATGATGTGTTATGTAGGCATGGGCACTGTACAATGAAGGGAATATAGTGGAGATAATGGATTCAATAGTTTTAGAAGCATGCTCTGAGGAACAAGTGTTGAGATTTATTCATGTCGGGCTTTTGTGTGTTCAAGCTGATGTAGCACTTCATCCACCCATTTCTATTGTTATTCTGATGATCTCAAGCAGTTAAATGCCTTTGCCCATTCCAACAGAGCCCGGATTCCTAACCAGCAGCAAAAGCAATGTTGATTCAAATTCGAGATCATCTTAGACATCTGTAACGACCACATCATCTTCATCAGTCGTTCACAAAGAAGAGTTCAAAGCGAGCTTAGAAAAACCGATTCCAACGATTCTGTACACAAGTGATGCCTAGAAACAAATCCAAGGTGACCTTAGGAAAACCATGGACAGGGATTCTATGTTAGAAATGTATTCATCGCTGAATATACTAAATGTGTGTTTGTGTCATACGAGTTTAAGCATGAGTTGAATAAACGTTTTCGTTTACTTTCTATAGTCAGTTTGTTGTAAAAAGTCTTTAGTTATATGTCAAACCTTGTAAAAGGGACTAGCATAATTACAAGAGTTATGTTGAGTTTTTAACAGTTATATATTTGTAAAATGTTAATGAATGAGTGATACTATTTTAGTATGATATATTGAGTTCTATTATTTCTGTTACTATTTTTTAATTGTATAATATTTCTATTTTGAATATTTAATATATTTATAAAGTTTAGTACAATCTAGGTAATTTATAACATATCATAAATTTGTAACATCTAGTTATTTAGAATGTGATTATCTTTTATTAATATTTTGTGTTATTTGTAATGCAATTTTTAATAAGAAAAATGTTGGGTACATCTTTGTAGGCTATGATGAACAAAGAAAAGGATATAGGTTGTTTGACCCTAGTGTGAAATATGTGTTTACAAGTAGGGATGTCAAGATTAATGAAAGGTTACATGATATGCCGAAATCCTCTTCTATTCCACAAGTGGTCATAGATAACAATGAATCTTGCAATGATTTTGTAATTGGTGAAAGTTCTAAGTAACACTTTGATATAGTTGAAGAATCTAGTCCTCCTCTAAAGACCAGGAGTATTTAAGAAAATTATCAAAAGACTCAACCCATTAATTATGCTCTAATGACCACCATAATGAAGAACAATGATCCTTAAAAATATGAAGAAGCTAAAAGAAAACATGAATGGGAACAAGCTATGCAAAATGAGTATGATTCTTTGACAACAAATAAAAATTAGGAATTGTTGGACGTACACAAGGGTAAGAACGTGGTCAACAATAAGTAGTTGTATAAAACTAAGTTTAAGTCATATAGAAGTATTGAAAAATATAAGGCAAGACTGGTGTCGAAAAGGTATTCATAGAAAGAGGGAATTGATTGCATAGAAATAATTTCTCTCATAGAAAAGATTAGTACATTTAAATACTATCATAGGAATGGTGGCTCATTTCAAATGGTGTCTTCCCTGAATGGATGTTAAAAATACATTTTGAGTGGTAAAATTGATGAAGAAATCTAAATGAGTCTACCCCAAGGTTACAAAATTCTAGGATAAGAACACTTGGTTCAAGAAAATTAAGGAAGTCTCTACATGGTTTGAAACAAGCTTCTAGGGCTTGGTATGCTAAAATTGATGAATATTTCCAAAACCAAGGATTGCATAATAGTCCTCATGATCCAAATTTGTATGTGATGGAATTTTATAATGGTGGCATCATAGTTATTGTGCTTTATATTGATGATAGATTATCATTATAGGACATAACATGAACCAAATCAGTGACATAAAATTAATCTTGAAACATACATTTGAGTTGAGAGATCTTGGCTTTTTATACCCCATTTTGAGCATACAAGTATGGAAAAAGGATAATATAATTTATCTCTCAATCTAGGTATTCTCTAAACTTGTTGAGAAAAATTATGATAGAAGATCGTCAGAGTGTATCTACTTCATTTTCTCTAAGATTATTGTTGAGAAAGGATATGGAAGGTGAAGATGTTGACCCTTCCATAATTAAGAAATTTGTTGGTAGTCTTGTGTAGTTGAATCACACTTTAGTACCAGATATTTATTTTGCAGTAAGTGTTGTTTCTATATTTTTGAGCTCTCCTAAGGCTCTCTATTGGATAATAGAAAAAATAATATTAAGATATGTGCAAGGGACTTTGACAATTGGTATTTATAATACATCTCATGGGGATTTACAACTTATTTGGTATTCATATTCAGATTGGGTATGATGTGCAGATGATTTCCAATAAAATACTTGTTATATTGCCTATCTTGGTTCAAGTCCCATCCCATGGTGTAGCAAGAAGCAATATACTATTATTTTATCTACTAAAGAGGCTGAATATATGATAAAAAGGGAAGCTAAAGAAATGACTTGTCTACATGCTATTCTATCACTACTCAAGCAACATTAGGCAGGAAATTTTATACTTCATTGTGATAATCAAATTCTCATCTTATTGTACAAGAATGTTGTGTTTCAATATCACACAAAACATATTGAAGTTTATCACAATTATATAATGCATCTTATCTAGCAATAGGTGCTTATTTTTAATATTGTAAAAAAGAGGATGAGATTGCTAATATATTTACCATGGAATTATGTCAAACTAAGTTTTTATTTCTTAGACATCTTTTAGGCTTGCAATAAATCACATGATTGTATCATGGCTCTTATTTAGAGGGGAGCCAAGTTTATTATAACTATTGTATTAAGATAATAAATAATTGTAAAGTGGTACATGGCAAGGCTTTAGGATAGGAGCCAACCTTTCTAGATTATGGGAAGATATTCAGAATAGTTACTATAATTATTTTATTTAGGAAATTGAGATAAATTAATCATAATGTAATGTAGTCCATGGTCAACACAAATAAAGAAGAATTTTATGGAAAACCATGAAATTGTTAGAATAATATATTAGTTAGCATAGCGTCTGGTAGTTAGGCTCTTCTATAGTTGGTTAATCTGTTATGAAACCAACATAATGTATACCTATTGTTATTTATTCAAAACCTTTGTATGCTCTGATCACTGCAATACAATACAAGTTTGTTTGAGCCTTCATGTGGTATCAAAGCATTCGATGGGTAAAATTATAGTCACGACACTAGAACTAGGCGCTGGAACTGGTGAGTGTGAAACTAGGCACTAGGAAATGGTGTGCCGAACCGTTTACTGTGCAGTAGTTTTGTTTTACCTTACTGCAACAGTTTCTTGCATAAGTAGGTGGTAGAATGGAGAGCTTGTGAAATGCGCGGGTAGAGCAATGAGCGCTGGTGGAATGCAGTTTGCAGAAGTGAGTAGGAGAGCTGGTGAAACATGCTGGTAGAGTAGTGAGTGCTGGTGAAACACGGTTTGCGGAAATTAGTCAACAACCAACTGCGGTGTTATTAGTTTGCCAACTGCGATGTTATCAATTTGTGCTCTCATTCTTCTTGTTGTACATAGTACTCTTTTCCCATTCGGTGATCGTGCTCCCATTCTGTGTTATCAGTCTACTTGCTGAATGTCAATAACTTTTGATCATGCTTGCAGTGTCGGAAGTAATCACAGAATGCAACATGGTTCCTGTGATAATAAAGGTTTTTATTTTTCCTTGATTGATGCTCTTCAAAATATTGGGAATCTAGGGTTTGATGAATTGATTCGAAAAGGGCTCCTCCAGTTGTTTCTGTTTGATGTCCGTTGTCAAGCCAACAAGATTCAGAGTCAAATCAAGGCTGGTTATGATGGAGATGATGAAGATGAGGTAGAATGCCCATAGAAGCGTCCTTGTCTCACTTCACGTGCTTACCATGCCTATTTGTATTATCTTTGTCCTTAAAAGACTGTCTTAATTTTCATAAAGTGTATGTCACCCAATCCAGAATATTAATAAAAAAATAATTTTATATGTCTCTTATCATGTCTGCACCGAAAATTCTCTTGTTAGATACTCAGCTTCTTAAAGGAAGTAATTGTAATACCCCAAAATTGACATCTTATAATTTCAATCAATTTTGACGCATTTTTTTCAATTTTACATCATTAAAGTCCTATTTACTAGGTAATTTTCTCTCTCCTACCTGACTTTATTTGACTCGGTGTCAATTGTAAAAACTCTAAATTGCATTAATTTTACATTATAATTAATTCCTAAGTATTCGACTTTATTAGTTAAATAATCCCTATGATAAATTGATTTAATTCTAAAGTCCTAAGTGCTTTAAATTAAATTAAACTCACCCTCTTTAGGTAATACACATAAAAAGAATTAATATTATTTGGTTATTTGAATGGATTATCTTATTTGGATTTAATAATTCAAATTATTCGAAGGGTCACCCATATGTGAAAATAATTCATTCTTTTAATTAAGTAATTCCTCAATATTTGTCTCAATGAAAAATGAAGAGTCAATCATTTCATTTCAAGAAACTCTTCCTCCTCTCTCCGGACTTGTCTATATTATGAACCTTCTTCCTCATTCGAAAAAAGGCAATTGTGAGAGTATCTAAACTATAGTCAAATTTAGTCTCAATTTTCATGATTTCAAGCTTTGTTATTGCATAATTAGATCAATTTCCATTTCTAGTTAATTGCATTCTCATATTAAACTAGTTTTCTTATATGTTTTTAGATTAATTCTCATCTCTCTTTCAAGTTCTTAAATTAAATTTGTACTTCATTCTTAGATTAATTGCATCTTCATATTAGAGTAATTGCAAATTTTTTATTTTTCAAGCTTTCAAAAATTCTTCATATTAGCTTGGTCGATTGTTGGCTCTTGTTCTAAGAGAAATTCAAACACCCTGGCTAATTAGAAAGCAACAAGTCAAATTGATAGAATCTTGTGAACTGATTAATTCATACTCACCTTCATGATTCAATGATCAAGAAATGACTATGTTGTGAATATGGTTGAAGTTTGAGGTCCATATTCAGGCATAAACATTCTGGCACCCACCGTGGGGCAAAAAAAAATCATTTTTGACCTCACTCTTGAATTTTTCTGATAAGGAATTTGAACTCTATCATGCATCTGTACTTCCCTGTGTACGAAATTTCATGTGGGATTTCAAAGCGTGCCATGCAAATATTTTCTCCCAGTAGCATTCTATCACGCGAAGAAACACTTTCTCACGCAGGTCCTTGCATTTTCTCGCGTGCAGTTCAGTACTTTCTCACGTGAAAATTTTCTATCAATCATTTAAATTTTCCAGATTCTATAATTTACTATTATCTTTTTCCTGATATTTATTATTTGTTGTGATTTCATATCTCTATTTTTCTGACAGCATAACGGTGGTCTGCAGGTCACTTGATAAAGATATATAAAACTTGCTAACAGTTTTCTTGCAGGACGGTTGTTAAAGATCATTTAAAACCTTGTGCTTGTTTATTATTTTTCATTCACATAGTATAACTAGGGATTTGTTAAAATTTCTTAAGGGTTCTGATAGAAAAGTAGGGGAATAGGTTCTTCATTACATGGAAGTGATGCCCATGGATGAAACTGATACCTAGATGTTGCTAGAATGATGGATACCTGGGAAAGAAAAGCAAGGTAGTGAATCTTTAGCACATCTAGTTGTTAGGGGATTATGCTCTTCTCTCTTCGAGAGAACCAGAAACCCAAAAGCTTGTGGATTTGGTGGAGTGAAAGTAACTCAGTGATGAATATGCTTGATGTGTTTGGGTAAGGTGAAGAGGTAGAGAAGTATCCTCTTCTCTCTTTGAGATAATCAGAAAATCCAACCCTCGAATCCAAGCCAAGTTGTGTCACCTTTAAAGGGCCTGCTGGAAGTTGAACCTCCAAGAATGACCCAAGTGAGTATGCACCTATCGTCGGTGATTCCACCTCACTATAATAAATAATGTTTTGTTGAGTCTAAAGACACCAAAACTATGTTAACTTCCTTCTCTTGATTTTGACTATCATCTTGAGAAGGCTCTGTCTGTTGTACTGAGCAGCACTGCTCCTAGCCCTACTTGCGAGGGTGTATGACTTTTGGGTGTTGGTGTGGCTGTGAGGCCCTAGCCCTATATCAAGGGCATTGAAGGTTAGTGTGAATAGAAGCCCACTAAAAACTTTCCTTAGTTTCTTACCCGGATCACCTCCGAAAGGAGACATAATCTTTGCGCGGGGTGGGGGAAGAATCTCTCCCATAGGTTCTCACCATAGGCATCCACCTAGATGTTTGAAGGTGGTCTATGACACTGGCCCCTACTTCAAGGGTAACCTTTGAACATATACTATTAAGTCCTTGGAAAAACCCAAAACATGAGCACCCTCTAGGGGGTGACACTATTGTGTGAGGTGAACGCATGCACATAAGTAGTGAGGCATGAATTTTGTCTTCTCACCATTTTTTTGTAGGGATAGCTATGTGTTTGTTATCGAGTCTTAAATTTTTCCACCATGATTAAACAAAGACTGCCATGATACTGCCAAGTTGCTTTGTCCTTGGTAGGACTGTTTGCGACTACTTCTTGTGTCACTATTGCTTGATCAAAACTTCATGCTTGTAAATGAATGCTTGAAACCTTTAAACTAAGATTGTTGATTAAACTATCCTTTAAACTATCTGGAAACTAGATTTTATGTCTGAGAACCATTTGCGTTGTGTCCTAAAATTTGCGTTGAACTGTCAAACGTTGGTATTTTCCCACGTGAAGTTTCAGAAACTGAGCATTTTCTCGTGTGAGATAACATTCTCTCGCATGAAGCCTAGCATTTTCTCACACAACCCTACACTTTCTCGCCTGAACCTATACCCTATTTTCAAAAACAATGAGCTATTTCCTGTTGACTGGACAAACTTCTGCCCAATCTAATTTTTGCCTGGGTCTATCTACTTTTCCCCCTGTCATTCACTATTAGAAACTGAGTGTCTCAAGTTGAGAATTGATCAATTATTTCTTTGACTCATTTTGTCTCTCATTTGTTTATCTTATCTCTTTATGCTTTTGTACCTAGCATCACGATAGTGTTATCTCAGTTATTCTAGCCATTCTCTTGATGATTCATGCCAGGTGCATCTCACATCTTGTCTATTCTAGCCTTTATCTCCTTTTTGCTATCTTAGAGATAGTATTTTAGCATTATCTCAAGTCCTCTCTCATTTCAATCTTCATCTATGACTATTACAACTAGAAGTGGAAACACTTACCCCATTTGTGGTACTAGACAAGGTAGAGGTAGATCTCATATTCAGGAAACAAGTTGTCCCAAACCTATTGTGCAATCTGAACATTTTGAGGTATCCTCAAGTTCTTTGTTGAGTACTTTGAAGGATATCCCATCTCAATCATCACCTCCAATGTTTCAAGAGTGTTTTAATCTATTGTTTTAAGCACAACCTAGTTTTTCATTTTAACAGAAGGACAACTCATTCTTTCAAAACAACTCATTGTTTCATAACTTTGGAAGACCACTTCCTTGGACTAGTCCTATCATTGAACCTATCGATCCTGTTGATGATTTTGACTCATTTGAACCTGTTGACCCTCTTGATCCTATTCATGCACCAAAATTTTCCTTAGCTATGCCCTTTTGGCATCGTTCATATCATTTTACTAAGTCTTCATTTGCTGTACAGTCCTATGTTGACAAGATGGGAGATCCATTCAACTTCCAACTAGGAAAATACGACCAAACTTATGATTAATCTCAAAATAATTAGCATCATGGTCAATCTTCCAATGACCAACATCATGCTCAACCTTGAAATGATCAATGTTATGATCAATCTGAAAATGATCAGAATCAGCACCGAGCTCAAAACAAAGCTCAAGGTGGTCAACTAGCATATCACTATCATCCTCCTGCTTATGATCAAAGTCAAGATCAAGTTCCAAGTATTTATGAGATTCTTGGAAATGATGGTGATGACACAATAACTCAAAATAACATAGACACTGCGAAAGCAAACAAGGGTCTTACCAAGATGATGGAGATCCTCCTTCTAGAGGAGAAGGAAAAATACTTTCTTGAGCTGGCCAAACAAGGGGTTAAATTACCCTCAGATTATCAAGTTGAAATGCTTGTGGCCAAAGAAGAAGAAACTAAGACCGCTAAGTTGCAAAAGATGGTCTGAGACATGCAAGATCAAATTAGACAACTTGCAAAGAATAAGGACAAACCTGCACAATAATTCATGATGGAAAGCATTTGTCCTTTTCCCCTTGATAGGAGTCTTCACGTGCCACCTTTTCCCAAAGGTGTAGAGATGCCTAAATATGAAAAATACTTGGGTACTACCAATCCCCAACATCACTTAAGGGAGTTTGGCACTTTATCCATGGAATTCATGCATGATCAGACATACCTTGTACGCCTATTTCCTCATAGCTTGGGTGGACCAGCTATGGAGTGGTTTTCTTGATTGCCCACTAGCATTAAGAATTTTGATGCAATGGCTAATCTATTTTTCCAACATTACTCGCATAATATTCAGCATTCGATCAACATCCAGGATCTTCGCAATTTGAAATAGCGACAAGGGGAACCTTTCCTAACATTTCTCCAAAGGTGGAGACAATTATGCACAAGGTGTCCTCACAAGCTACCAAAGTCTGAAAGGCTTGACATCTTTTTGGATAATCTTGTCCCAAACTTCAAATACCAAGTGCAACTAAAAGGTCCCCTAAACTTTGATATCATGATTAAACAAGCGGTGGGAATAAAGGCCTTCATGATCAAGAAAGGGGAATTGACTTTGAACAAAGACAACAAACAAGGATCTTCAACCTCAAACAAAGATAAAGGGAAGTTTGTCAACAAGAATAGAGACATAAATGATGGAGTGGTTGACAATGTGACCCTGAAGCCTGCTAAGTCTATTTTCAATCTCTCTTCTAGCATACAGGTGATCAAAGCCACTGAAAAATGTGTTATGGAAAATCAACAACCTACAAGGTTTTCTAGGAATAAACCTTGGGCCTCTTGACCCAAGCGTGAGCTCACTTCCTTGGGAGAACCACTTGATGTGGTTTATAAGACTCTTGTGCAGAATCAGATACTTTCTTCTTTGGAAAAGCATCTCTATGACCCACAACCATGACCTCATTGGTGGAATGACAATGCATACTATGACTATCACCAAAATAAGGGTCACAAGACTTCTACTTGTCTTCAGCTAAAACATAAGGTCCAAGATTTGATTGATAGCAGTGACATTGTTGTGGACGACCATAACAAGAATTCAGACCATCGGGCATTTAAGGATCCCTTTCCTCCTCATGAAAAATGTGAATCTTCAAAGACTAAGAATACCAATGCAAGGTCAATTACACATACACTAATGATGACAATGTCATTGGTATGATTGAACCTGTTGAGGTTGAGTATTGTGATGTGATTACTACTAAGGGGAGCGATGATGCTCCCAAACCTAAGACTCCTTTCATCTTGCATAGTTCCGCATCTCATTCATCTGAATCTGAACAACCTCAGGATTGTACCAATGTTGTTACTCGATCATGTAGAAGGATTATTTTGAAAGGTCGTGATCCTCATGTATCTGCTCTGAAATAAACTATGGATAAGACTATTGTTGGCCCTACCAACAAGAACATGAAATTGGTCCCTATGTCTAGCACAACTAGTTATAGCATCTTAGATCACCTTCAATAGACCAACACTCAAATCACCATTTTTGAGCTATTGAAGATCTCACCTACTCACAGGAAGATTCTAGATAAATTCCTCACCGATGAAAATGTCCCCAAAGATCTTGATCTCGATCACTTCCAATCTATGCTGGGTCATTTGACCTTGCCTCATTATTTTTCCTTCTCCAAAGAAGATGATCACTATTTAAGCCATCCAGATAATGCTCCCTTGCATATAGAAGTCATGATAGGTCTTAAGCATGTCCACCGAGTGCTCATAGACAATGGTTACCTAGCTAGGTTATGATGAGGATTGTATAGATTCCCACAAGAAGATTACTATCAAAGCTTATGATGAAGAGGAATGCAAATCCCAAGGTTTAGTTGTGCTACCTACCCACATAGGACCTATTGAAAGAGATTTTACCTTTCAAGTTCTAGACATTCCTCTCTCATACAATATCTTGTTGGGTAGACCATGGATTCATGAGATACAAGTAGTTCCATCTACATACCATCAATGCATCAAGTTTCCATTCCATGGAGTGGAAGTCATTGTTCCTGCTAATACCAATTATTCTTGCAATACCCTTGCGCAATTTGCAGATAGTTTGGTCCCAACTAATAGAGAGTCCACTGAGTTCTATGATGCTAAGCTCAAAGAAATGGAATAGACTTTGAAACTTAAGGATATAGGCATGGAAAGATATCGAATTAAACCTGTGCTATCACTGGCTTCTCTCCCTCCATCTCCATGCTCCTATGGGAGACCTTTTGAGAGTAACAAATCTTCTGATGACTCTCCTCAAACAATCTATGATGGTGCCTTTGTCAAGGCCTCTACACCTTTATAAGATGAGGATGAAGAAAGAGCTATCACAACTTGGATCTATAAAGGGAAAGAAACATCTAAAATGACTACTCCACCTCCAGACTTAGAACAAGAGCCATACAATGAGGCCTTCAAGATCATGAAGTGCTTCGGCTACAAAGGGAGTGGTCCTATAGGAATGAATGACAATGGTTTACTAAAACCCATTGAAGCTATAGGTCATCACACAAAGGATACTACTAGATTAGGCTTCAAAAAGGTCCCATTTCATTTAGGGATAAACAAATTTGTGCTAGAACTTGAACTTGAAACTAAACTAGAATTTGAAGATACTACTCCAGAGGTAAATCTAGAGGTCATCTCTAATGAAGACACCTTTCCATATCCTATTCCTCTAGAATTTTCTTCACTCTTTGGAGAACCAGATGAACCTGTTATACCTATCCACCTGGTAGGGACTGATAGTGATTCCGATGAGACTGCTTCAATGCATTGACTCATGTATGACCAATGGAAAGAAATACATTTAATGGTTGACTCTGATTCTCAGGGTGAATGGTACATACCACTACATTTCCAAGAGTGGTTTGAACAAGACCAACTTCAACAAGCCATTAATGCTACAAGGGATGAAGATGAGTTAAATGATACAACCAGTGCTAATGGAATTCCCACATCAAGTATTGACTCACATGAGTATGAGTTTGACTCTTTATTTGATGCTACTTATGATAAAGATATAGACATGGTGCATACCTATGAAAACCTTCTCAAACTAGGTGAAAGGTCTAGTGTTAGGATGCACAAATTAGACACCATCGGTGTTAACTTGTCCTCTACTTCTGACATAGAGTCTCATAGGGATTCGAATGCTCCTTTCAATGAGATCACTCTACTTCTTGACTCTCATCCATTTTTTTGATGATTATTGTTAGGAATGAATGCTAAATATTTGGCACCCATTCTGTGGTAGTTTTTGTTGCATTCATGACTATGATTGTCATTGATGTCAACACAGTGATTTACCGAAGACTTGCAGAGAAGAAGACAAAGTATGGATTAGCGTACATGGGTTATTGTAGTTGGATCTATATGATTTTGAGGTTATACTCTTTGATATGTGATATGTCTATGGTTAAGAGTGTAGATAGTAATTCATTTATTCATGGAAGTTATGATCATTTTGGTGGAAGCAGTATTCAAGCAGTGTTCCTAAGTAGTAGTTTGTGGAAATCGGATGATATCTCCTAATCGAGATGGAATATATTTTTGTGTATTTAAAGGGAAGTTGAAGACACATTGGTATTGATGTGGATAATAGCACAAACTTTGAGGTCGTACAAGTGAAGATTTATTGTGTTTGGACGCCGATAATTTTTTATAATTTTGATGTAGCATGTGGAAACTTTTATTTTGTAATTTTATGCCGACTCATTTATAATTATTTGAGTGTGGTATAAAGGAAGGAATGTATTTCCTTGTTGTAATATAGTTGTGATGTGGAATTTTTTATTATGTGCAATGATGTATGCATGAAGTGAAGAATAGAGCTAAGTATGAAAGCAAATATGTGAAGGAAGACATGAGAAGTACAAAGATTTGAAGTTGATATTTGATGTAATAGTGAGTGTGGTTTGGCACAATCAGAGAAGAGGTAACATATTATTCTATTGATTAATGCAAAGATTATTTGGATAGTGTGTTCAGTGATCTTACCCTGAAGCTGTTTGGGCAGTGGGTCCTTCTATCTTCCATAACTCTTAATAGGGTTAGAATCTTTTAACAGGGATTCAAAATCTCCTAATAGGGATTCATATGTACTGAATGTATTTCATAAGACTCCTAATAGATTTCATCCTTTCACAAGGAATATTCATATTAGTGCATCTTTTGTGGGCATCATTCCCACTTAGGTTTACTCTTTGATCAAGAGGTTCCCTAGTCAACATATCTTGTGTCATTGTGTTTCTATGGTTGGTAATTATATTTCTTATATGGTTTAATGTTGTTGAAGATGATAAAAGTTATAATTATCTAATAACTAATTCACCGCCCCCCCCCCCCCCCCAAGTTATCTTGGTGGACTTTACTTTCTAACAATTGGTATTAGAGTGGGAGGTCCTTGAAAAATAAGTTTAACAGCTTAATGAGATCCATGGTGAATTTTAGGAAAGAAATCCCTAAGTTTGATGGAGTAAATTTTGACAGCTGGAAAAAAAAAGATGAAGACACACCTACTATGTTTAGGACTAGGTTATTGCTTGATTACAAAGAATGGTAAGACTATCATTAAAGAGGAAAATCTTGAAACATGTACTACTGATGAGAGAGATCTATTCATGTGTAACATACTTGCAAGAGAAGAACTTTTGACAACACTTCTGGAGAATGAGTACAGTCAGGTAAAATGCTTTAAAAAATCTCATGAAATTTGGAAAGCTTTACACTCTACTTTTGAAGGTGATGAACATGCAAAAAGAGTTTGATTACATAATTGGATATGTTCATTTGAAGATATAAGAATGTTGGAAGATGAATCTATTAGAAGCTATATTGGTAGAATGTCAGAAATTATTATAGGAATAAAATCTTGTGGAGGAACAAAGATAGAGAATGAAGTGATATGGAAAATTTTGAGGACATTGAATCCTATATTTAAGTAGACAACACAGATGATTGAACAAGTCATACCTTGTACTACAAACTTTACAAGAGAGACTCTTCTTAGAAGATTCAAAGTAGCAGAAATGAACCTGAGATTATTAGAAGACTTACCTAGAATGGAGACATCATTTAGTGCTCTTAGTGTTCACCCTACTTTGTCAAGAAGCATCAGTGTGAGCGGAGATTATGCTGGCAACAACAGATCTAGAAACGAAGAAGACCAGAAGATTGAAGAAGGCATTTCTTTTCTTGTGAAAAGAGAACTAGCCAGTAAGAAAATATTTAAATGTTGGACTTGTAAAGAATATGGTCATTTTGCATCTAAGTTTCCTAAGAGAGTTAAAAAGTACAGAAACAATTTCAAACCTAGAAGATCTAAGGAATGTTATTATGCTAATTATGAAGCCTACTAACATGATTTGCAAAGAATGTGTAATGGCTAAATATAAGAGAAGTTCTTTTCCCAGTAAGAAGTTTACATCTACAAAGAAGCTGGAGATTGTTCATACAAATTTGAACGGTCCTACCAGGACTAGATGATTCTATGGAGAAATCTATTTTATGATTCTTGTTGATGATTTTAGAAGAATGATGTGGATTATATTTCTTAAAGAAAAATCTAAAGCATTTGATAAGTTTAAGATTGTTAAGAATAAAGTTGAGAATGAATCGGGAATGAAGATTAAATGTTTGAGATCTGATAGAGGTGGATAATTTACTTCTAGAGAGTTTAACACCTTTTGTGAAGAAAATGGCATTAAGAGATAGTATTCAACCCCTAGAACACCTGAACAAAATGGTATTGTAGAAAGAAGGAATAGATCAGTCACTGAAGCAGCAAGAGCTATGTTGTTTGAAAATGATTTGGTGAAGATATTATGGAGAGAAGCAGTGAACATAGCAGTGTATACAATCAATAGAGTACAAATCAGAGTAGACACAAACAAGACACCTTATGAATTATGGTTTGGAAATGCACCCTTAGTTAAGTATTTTATAATTTTTGGAAGAAAATGTTATATAAAGAGAGATGATGATATTGGAAAGTTTGATCCTATAAGCGATGAAGGTATATTTCTTGGATATTCTTTGAAAAGCAAAGCATATAGATGTTATAATAAAATAACTAAGACTATTGTTGAAAGTGCAAATGTTAAAGTTGATGAAAAGTTCAAAATTCAGGAAAGAATGCTTGATTATGAATCTGATGAAGAAGCTCATCCTAAACCTAACACTGGATCTACTGAATTATTTTATGAAACTGATAGTGATTTGTTGAATGAAAGCCATAGTGAAATTACTAAAGAACCTACACCTAAAGAGAGATCTGAGATAGTGACACCTAGCAAGAGTTTGTTAAGGAATCATCCTATTGAAAAAATTATTGGGAGCATCAAAAGAGGAGTTCTAACTTGGAATAAGGTACAAGAACAGTTATGTTTGATTTCTCAAATTGAACCTAAGACTACTAGTGAAGCTTGTGAAGATGAAAGTTGGACTAATTCTATGAAAGAAGAACTAGATTAGATTGAAAAGAACAAGACATGAGAATTGATCCTTAGACCTAAAGATAAGAATGTTATTGGAACAAAATGGGTATTCAGAAACAAGATGAATGAACAAGGAGAAGTAGTAAGAAACAAAGAAAGATTGGTATGTAAGGGTTACTCACAACAAGAAGGAATTGATTATGAAGAAACCTTTGCACCTGTTGCAAGAATTGAAGTAGTAAGAATGTTTTTGGCTTATGCAGCTTACAAGAAATTCAAAGTATATCAGATGGATGTGAAGTCAGCATTTCTTAATGGAGAATTGGAAGGAGTCTACATTGAGCAGCCTAAAGGTTTTCCTTTGACTCAAGAAGGAGACATGGTATGTAAATTGAGGAAAGCTTTATAAAGACTTAAACAAGCACCTAGAACTTGGTATGCAAGACTAGATAAGTGTTTGTTAAAATTTGGATTTACAAAAGGAATAGCGGATAGCAATCTGTACACAAAAGAAATTGAAAATGGTTTGTTGGTTATAATTATTTTTGTTGATGACTTTATTTTTGGAGGAGAAGATGAAGCTAGTGATAAATTTGTTGATGAAATGAAGATTGAATTTGAAATGAGTATGATTGGTGAAATGAAATACTTTTTGGGATTACAGATAACACAAAACAATGATGGTATCTTTGTAAGTCAAACAAAGTACCTAAATGACTTGTTGAAAAGATTTGGAATGGAGGATTGTAAACCAGTTCAAACACCCATGGTGACCGGACATAAGTTAACTAGCACAGAGGAGACTCCTACAATAGAACAAAAGAAATATAGATCTATGATTAGAGGATTGCAATATTTGACTCATACAAGACCTAATATAGCACATTTAGTTGGAATTGTAGCAAGATTTCAAGTTGAACCTAGAGAATCACATTATGCAGCAGTAAAGAGGATACTAAGATATTTAAGAGGCACAATGGACTATGGACTATGGTATGAAAAATCTGATGATTTTACCCTATGTGCATATACAGATGTTGATTGGGGAGACAGTGTTGATGATAAGAAAAGCACCGATGGTGGAGCATTTTTCCTTGGAGGAAGATTAGTTTCTTGGCTAAGCAAGAAGTAGAATTGTATCTCACAAAGCACAACAGAAGCAGAATATATAGTAGCAGCAAACAATTGTAACCAGATAATTTGGATGAAGCAAATGCTAAAGGATATTGGAATAAAATTTGTTGAACCTATTGTCATACATTGTGACAACACTAGTACAGTTAGTATGTCTAAGAATCATGTATTACATTCTAAGACAAAGAATATAGAGATTAAGTATCATGTTGTAAGAGAGAAAGTTGATAAGAAAGATGACAGACTTGAGTACATAAGTACAAAGGAGTAGATAGTAGATATATTTACAAAGCCTTTGCCTAAGGATACATTTGAGTATCTAAGAGGTATGCTTGGGGTTATGCCCCAGCCTACTTTTGAGAAGTGATGCAGTTGGTTGCATCTGTCAAGTGGTATATGAGTCCTATCTTTCTTCTGGATTGGATGTTGGTACTTCCTCTATGGGGGAGTATGTGTATCTAAGCTGAGTCATGAGGACTCTAGTGAATGTATTTTCTGAACAATATCTTTTCACATTGAGTTGTTGTTGACATAGTGATGAAATTTCTATCATTGATGTCAATGGGGGAGAAGTATACATGAAAAATAATATGGAACATCTATTGGAGAGAACTAAATAGTAATGAATAGGATAATGAAGCAAGATGTGATTGATGAAGAGGATTTGAAGAAGCAGTGTTGCAGTATTGGATTTTTGGAACATTGGATGTTTTTCATCTATGTTTCCATCAATGTTTCCATCAATGCCAATGGGGAAGATTGTTAGGAATGAATGCTAAATGTTTGGTAGCCATTCTATAATAGTTGTTGTTGCATTCATGACTATGATTGTCATTGATGTCAACATAGTGATTTACCGAAGACTTATAGAGAAGCAAACAGAGTTTACATTAGCGCACATGGGTTATTTTAGTTAGAGCTATGTGATGTTGAGGTTATACTCTTTGATACGTTATATGTCTATTGTAAGAGCATAGATAGTAATTCATTTATTTATGGAAGTTATGATCATTTTGGTGGAAGTAGTATTCAAGCAGTGTTCCTGAGTAGCGGTTTGTGAAAATCAGATGATATCTCCTAATCAGGATGGAATCTAGTTTTGTGCTATTAAAGGGAAGTTGAAGACACATTGATAGTGATGTGGATGATAGCGTAGACTTTGAGGTCACACGAGTGAAGATTTATTGTGTTTGGAAGTTGACAATTTTGTGTAATTTTGATGTAGCATGTGGAAAATTTTATTTTGTAATTGTATGGCGACTCATTTGTAACTATTTGAGTGTGGTATAAAGGAAGGAATGTATTTCATTTTTTTAATATAGTTGTGATGTGAAATTTTTGATTATGTGCAATGCTGTATGCATGAAGTGAAGAATATAGCTAAGTATGAAAGCAAATATGTGAAGGAAGACATGCGAAGTACAGAGATTTGAAGTTGATATCTGATGTAATAGTGAGTGTGGTTTGGTACAGTCAGAGAAGAGGTGACATATTATTCTATTGAGTAATGCAAAGATTATTTGGATATTGTGTTTAGTGATCTTACCCTGAAGCTATTTGGGCTATGGGTCATTCTGTCTTCCATAACTCTTAACAAGGTTAGAATCTTTTAACAGGGATTCAAAATATCCTAACAAGGATTCATATATACTAAATGTATTTCATAAGACTCCTAACAAAGTCCATCCTTTCACAAGGAATATTCATATTAGTGCATCTTTTGTGGGCATCATTCCCACCGGGGTTTACTCTTTGATCAAGAGGTTCCCTAGTCAACATATCTTGTGTCATTATGTTATTATGTATGAATATCTTTCTATGGTTGGTAATTATATTATTTATATAGTTTAATGTTGTTGAAGATGATAAAAGTTATAATTATCTGATAACTGATTCACCCCCCCTCTTAGTTATCTTGGTGGACTTTACTTTCTAACAATTATACTGTGAACACAATTGAACCAGCCACTACTTCTCTCTCACTCAAAAATCTTGAGCTGATAAACTAGAACTCCCCCTCCTCATCCAATGAAGTCCTAACATTCCAAAATGATTATGCTCTAGCTTGTTACCTCCATGCCATTGAACCTATAATTTCCTCCACCAGTGAAGGTAGTTTCAGCATGACAGAAGCAGATATCAAGTATCTTAGTCAAAAAATTAAAAGAAGAAACAATAGATGCTCTGATGGTGAAAACCATATTGTGGCAGTGTCAGCCAAAAATAGTAAAAATAAAAGACATATCCAAGGGTGAAAACCTCTCTGAGGAACCCAAGGATGAGATACTTGATATGCTCCTGAGGAACTTTCAAGAGAGATCATTAGTATTGATTGAGCTGACACAACCAATAAATTTGGGTATAGAGGCTACTCCACAAATTATTCATCTAGCACAGTCATTATGTACAAAAGAAAAGGAAGAGTTCAGTAGCTTCTTTGAAAGCAAGAAAATAAACTTTGCATGGACTTACTCTGACATGCCTAGATTGGACCCAAATCTAATCATGCACAATATGTCCATTGCACCAGGTATTAAGCATGTCAAACAAAAGCTTTGAAAGATGCATCCACACGTGGCACTTTTAGTCAAAGTAGAGCTACAAAAGCTTCTTAAGGCTAGTTTCATAAGGACTATTGACTATGTAGAGTGGATTTCAAATATTGTTCCAATCACCAAACATGATAAATCCACTCGTGTGTGCACAAAATTTCCAGATCTAAATAAGGCATGTCTAAAAGATGACTTCCCACTACCTAATATTGACATGATAGTGGGTATGACAGCAGGCTATGAAATGTATTTCTTGATGGATGGCTTATCTGGCTATAATCAAATAAAAATTGCACCAAGAGATCAAGAAAAGACTACTTTCATGTGTTCCTAGGGCACTTTTGCTGGAAAGTCATGCCCTTTGGGCTTAAGAATGTAGGAGCAACATATCAGAGAGCTGTCACTACCATTTTCCATGATATGATACATAAAATAATGGAAGATTATGTGGACAACACTTTGGCCAAAAGCATGCAGTGGAAAACTCATCTTACAGATTTGGGTCCCATACTTGACCGCATGGAACAATTTAGTCTCAGACTTAATCCCCAAAAATATGCATTCGGTGTCACTTCTAGGGAACTCTTAGGTTACATCATTTCAGCTAAAAGCATAGAGGTTGATCCTAAAAAAGTTCAAGCTATTATGGACATGCCTCCACCTAAGAACATCAGTTAGATTAGAGGACTTTAGGGAAGGCTACAATCTATTTGGTGCTTCATTTCACAATTGGCTGACAAGTCACAACTATTCACTAAAACTTTGCATAAGGGTGTGACTTATGAATGGAATGAAGAATGTGATAGGGGACTCACTCAAATTAAATAGTATCTTTCTAATCTACCTATATTGATGCCCCCTATTCATGGGAAGCCACTCATACTATACATTTTGGCCACGAACACATCTTTGGGTGCTCTCCTAACTCAAGAAGATCATAACAAAAAATAGAGAACCATTTATATCAATAAAACATTGGTTTATTATGAAATGAACTATTTTTTCATTGAAAAATCTTGTCTAGTAGTAGTGTTTTCTTCATAGAAGCTGTGACATTATATGCTCTCCCACACTACAAGGCTCATTGAAAAAATTGATCCACTAAAGTACTTACTGAGCAAGGCTTCGCTCATGGGTAGACTAGCGAAATGGGTTATGATACTCAGTGAATTTTGACATTGAGTATGTGGAAAGAAAAGCTATTAAAGGACATGCAATTGCTGATCAGTTGGTGAAAGCTCCTCTAAAAGATCACTAGCCTCTAAACATTGAATTTCTAGATGAATCTATCATCCTTCTCACACATCAAGCTTGGAGCATGTTCTTTGATGGATCATTCACTCTGCAAGGATTAGGTGCAGGCATTTTATTTATAACACCTCAAAGATACTCATTGCCCAAAGCTTATAAAATGTTGTTTCCCTGCACAAACAACATCATTGAATATGAAGCTCTCATCAATGGTATGAAGATAGCCATTAAATGGCATGTGGATGAGCTCAAGGTCTTTGGAGACTCTCAGTTAGTCATCAACCAAATTAATGGTATCTATCAAACAAAAGATGACAAGCTAGTGCCTTAAAAATGAAAGGTGGATGATCTCAAATAGTATTTTGCACACATTTCTTTCTAGAAAATTCTAAGGGTAGATAATAAAGTAGCTGATGTTATGGCCACTCTTGCCTCAATGTTATAGATGCTTGAAAATGACTTCAGACATGAATTCTTGGTGGAGACATTACACTACCCAGCCTATGACATTCTTGAACCTAGAATGATTTGTTTAGTCATTGGACATGATTCATCCTACTACCACCATATCTATTCCTACCTCTATGTCCAAATCATTCTAGACATCTATACCTAGATTGAAAAGCATCACCTAATTCATAATGCTTCTCGGTATGTCATCATAACAAATGACTTGTATAGACTGGGTCTAGAGAGTACCCTCCTTAGGTGTCTAGAACCCGATGAGTCCAAACGTGTGTTAGCTGAGGTACATGAAGGTATATGTGGGTCTCATTTGAGTGGTCATACATTAGCTCATAAACTTATTAGAGCTTAGTTACTACTGGCCAGATATGGAGAAAGAAGTTGTTCAATATGCCAAGGCTTGTAAACAGTGCCAATTTCACAAAAATATGATCCATGCTCTTGCTAAAGAGCTTATTCCTTTCATCATTTTATGGCCATTCCAACAGTGGGCCTTTGATTTGGTGGGTTAGATACATCCTTCTTCTTCAAGAGGACATAAGTTTATCATCATAGCTACAGACTATTTTACTAAATGGGTTGAGGCAGTCCCTCTGACTATAGCTGATGGCAAGTCTGTGGCTATGTTTATACTAAACTATATCATCTGTAGATATGGTGTACCCTCATCCATTATCACTAAAAATGGAAAAAAATTCAAGAACAAGGACCTAAAAGAGTTATGCACCAAATTCAGGATCATTTGACATTGGTTGTCTATCTATTATCCCCAGGGTAATGTATAAGTAGAAGCTTCTAATAAGACAATTCTTAAAATCTTGCACAGAGTAGTTCATAAATCTGGTAGAGATTGGCACCTCCAAATTAATCTTTCTTTATGGGCCTATAGAACAAGCATCTAAACATGAATAGGGGCTACACCCTTTGCCTTGGTTTATGGAGAAGATGCAATATTCCCTATTGAGGTCAAGATTCCTACATTGTGAGTCTCTCTGAGGGGCCTCATCACTGATGAAGAAAATAGAATATCCTAGCTACAAGAGATAGAGTTACTGGATGAATGTCGGAAGGTGGCGTTCGATCATCTTTGAACATACCAAAAGAGAATTTCTAAAGTCTACAATAAGAAATTCAAACAAAGGGAATTTTAACTAGGTGATCTCATCTTGAGAGAAAACCCTAAAAATCTACAGCAGTGAGTCTAGAAAGGGAAATTTGAACCAAATTGGCTTGGTTTGTATGTTATCACTACAACATTTGGGTCTGACGCATACCAACTATCTACTACTGAAGGAGAATAGCTCAAAGAACCAATCAACACTCTACATCTGAAGTGGTTCTATAGCTGAGTCATTCTCTGTGTGCTCATGTACATACTTATTAATCCTGAAAAAAATCCAAAAAATGGTATATTATCAAAAAATCCTAAAAAATGCAAAATATCCTGAAAAAATGATCATCTTAGTGAAAACCTGGTAAACAGGCACTTTGATGTATCTATTATCCTGGTGAAAACTTGGTAAACAAGTGCCTTGATAATGCTTAAAAAAAAAATGAAAAAAAAAAAATTGAAAAAATTGAAAAAATAAAAAAAATAAAAATTGAAAAAATAAAATAAAAAATGAAATATTCAAAAATACAAAAAAGAAGAAGAGAAAAGTACAAAAAAAATTGAAAAAGAAAAAATGTGTCATTGATGAAAACCTGGTAAATAGGCGTCATGGTAGCAAAAATAGAATCTCTACCAAGATGGTGAAAACCTGGTAAACAAGCGCCTCTTGTTTCCTGAAGCTTATATCATCTCAGCACCATTTGGCTCTTTCTTTCCTACTTTAGTTTTCTTTCTTGGTTTCCTGATTTAGTTCATTTCCTACTTTAGCTCGCTAGCTCATGCATTCATTTTCACCTATCTTCAAGATTTTCCTCGACTTTACATGGATTGGAACTGGTCACACTTGAGGGCACCTTCTTGGTCTAGGGGGCATTGTCCTATCTCTTTCAAAGATGCTTTCTTGCATCAGTCAGCAGTGGTTTCCACTGCGCCTGCATGCTGATGCCTAGTTTTTTTTGAGATCTCTCTCCTTGAGGGTCTCTCGTGTATCAGTAACCAGTGGTTCTCACTTTGTCTACCTACTGATACCTAGCTATCACTTGGATCTCTCTTTTTGAGGATCCCTTGTACATCAGTCACCAGTGGTTCTCACTGTGTCTTCCTAGTGATGTTTGTCTAGTATCTCTAAGATCTATCTCCTTGAGGATCTCTCTTGTATCAGTCACCAACATTTCTCACTGTGTCTACCTGTCGATACTTTGTTTAGCACTCTAATTTTCTCTTCAAGATGACTTCTCACACCGTATTCTTCTGATCCAACTTCAATCTACTTGAACACAAATGTAAACTGAAATTAAAATTGAATTTGTGATTCTCTAAAGTGTGATGAGCTTTTCATTTGTCTGTTTATCTTTCACTTTATCATTCCTCCTCGAGCAACTCTAAGGCTTCCGCTAGACTGAGAGAAGCAAAGACTAGGGGCATGGTCTTTCCTTTGCTTTCTATTTTCTAGTTTAGTTCCATTGATCCAATGAATCTACATAAGAGGGGTGTCCATCTATAAGAGCCTTCATCATGTATTGGATGGCCATGTGTACCTCGACTCCTTTTATATGGAAACTTTGGTGAGGTTGGTTCTTCTCCTTGTCTATTTTGAGCAACTTCTTTCTACTACAAGTAAAATTGGTAATGCTCATCCTGCTAAGTGAACGTAAGGGTCACTACGAGAATTCTTTGGTGAAAGAAATAACTCTCATGCGTCTGGCGTGTTTGTATGCAAGCAACATTTAGGTCATTCTAGCAACTATGCTTTGATGCTTATGTTAACTTTCTTAATCAAAAGGAATTCTTTGGTGAAAGAAATAACTCTCATGTGTCTGGCGTGTTTGTATGCAAGCAACATTTAGGTCATTCTAGCAGCTATGCTTTGATGCTTATGTTAACACCTCATTCTGACAACTCTAAGACTTGTCATATTCATATTCTCATGATTGTAATGTTAGTGAGGATTGTATGGCATCTTGTGATCGTCTCGTACCTAAAAAATCTATGATGATAATATGATGAGTCCAACAACCAAGTCCTAGGGTTTGCATCTAGCTTAGGCTTGCATTGAGATAGTGTTTTGGTACTCTCTTGATTGTCTTCCTCTGGATCTATTCATCGAAGGCTCTCATCTTTTGTCCTAGGTTCATCTTGGCTGCACAAGTGTTTGGTCCTCTCTCTCGATCTTCAAAACATTCTTTTGGTTAGTACTTGTCATATATTGCTACATCCTGCATGAGATGATTAGTACCACATTTCCACATACATTGCATTTTCATTGCATTTCCATTTTCATCAATAAAATCCATATGCATACATTTCACATCTACATATTCATATCCATGTACATCCATTATAGGCATAAATGAAATCATACATTACATTCATTTACCTATCATCTATCATTGCATTTCACATTGCAAATTCATATACCATCATAAAATAAAACATGTGCATCTCATACATATCTAATCCATACATCTAAATCATCTAAGAAACATCTCATAAAACATGAACATCAACATTAAAGCAATATATAAACAAGTACAATGATATCAAAGAGGCAATCTCATATATATATATATATATATATATATATATATATATATATATATATATATATATATATATATATATATATATATCATGGCCGATCAATGTCATGTACAAAAAGAATGGTGCTACTCGAGCATAGTATCAAAAAATAGGCTACAATATGAATGTCTAAATGAGCTAACTATACCCATCACCACTTGGAGGAGGTGGTGGGGGTGGTCCCTGTGGTGGTGCCTATGGTGGAGGTCCTTGTGGTGCTTTGGCGTACTCAAAAAATGGAGGCACCTATTCTGATAGATCTGGAACAACGCCAACATATGTCACATAATAGTAGGCTACCTAAGCAAACTCATATCTAGTCTCTAGTCGTGACCTCACCAGCTCCTCTTAGAGCTCTCTGATCTCCCACTCCCTATCCACCACCCATGTCTCTTAGATGATGACCTGGGTGTGGTAGTCATCCCTCTCCCATTGTACCTACCAGACTCTCTCTCAACTCTTCTTGAGAGCCTCCTATACCTATTCCAACTATGGTGGTCCCTGTGTGGCCTGATATGACATATCAATATCCTCGACTTGTGCCTCCTTGTCAGGAGGTGGCTACTAAGAGGAATCCCCTATCCTCTACCTAGTGGACCTTTGCTAGGTCCCACTACTACCTATGCCAGTGTCTGACCCCATAGTCCTCATGGGAATGTCCATCTACCCTATCCTCAGCCTTAGTACTCTTTGTCTCTACTACTACTATTGTGGCCCCTGTTGTGCAACCTACTATTGTGCAGGCCATTGTATTGGTATCTATTGCTGGGCAGGTACCTACTACTATTGTTGTTGTTGTGCCCTCTGGCCCATGCTGATAGGATCTATGAACTACGGGAAGGGATGTGCCAGGAAATGATCTCGATATGAAGGTGTCATCCCTACATTGGTGACATCCACCATGTAGTCCCACTGAACTAGAGGTACTCGTGCCTCAATAGTGCACCTACCCTGATCTAACCTAGGCTACCAGCCCTTCTTCATCTTATCGATGAAGTGAGCATATGAAGCATACTCCTGGGAGATATCCTACTGCCTCTCGAACTGCCTCATAACACATGTGAGAAAGAATCACTCAATGATGCTAATAGTACATTTAATTAGTGGGTGCGAGATGAACATGGGTGCCAGCTCCTGTCGAGCATCATCCCATGGCTCTGTGGCTACCCAAGGCCTCCACATAACTACTACCATATCATCTAACTATCCTCACCATTGCTTGGTCTTGCCCAATGCTGACTAAGTCATAGGACCTACATATCTGTAAATATAGGGCTTGAGGGCCTGCTGTGTATCATGAAAAATTGGCTTGCAAACAGGGAGATGCTCCTAGTCCCAAATCTGCAATACAAAAACTCCACTGGCCATGGTCTTGGTGCTTCGATGCATGACCTCATGCATCTTGTGGTACATCTATGCCAGCATGCACTCACCCCACCCGAATCTGATGCCTGGCCTATCTAGCATCCTTTGTAGCATCCATCCCCAGCTGCACTCCAATCTGTGATGGCCCCAATCAGGAACCAAGTAACAGCTCAGGAAAAGGGCTAAAATAATTGCTAATTAATGAGCACCACCATATCTACTAACCAACTCATCCCACAAGATGGCCTAACCCATCAATAACTCATCTCAAAATATGGCCCTTAGTGTTAGTGTACCTACCCTCAATTGTATATCATACTCAACACGGGCACCATGGAAGGGTATCCTCAATATCTTGTAGACATTCTCAGGAGTGACTATCATCTCCCCTATCAGCAAATGAAATGTGTTCATCTCTGAATGGAAACACTTGACAAGTGCACCTAAAAGACCTTGATTTACCAAAATATCAGATATGTCATGCAAGTACAACAATTCTAGCCCCTCAATGTGGGCACCCTCAGCATCGGTCAACCTCTGTACTAATGTGGTGATGACTAGATGCTGTGACTGGAATACAACATTTGAGAAGTCAACCTACAAAGCAAGTGACGACATTGGATCAGTATCTCAACATGGTGGTTTTTAGAGAAATAACAACAAATGAGGCTACACATCTATCCTAAACATGACTCTGGCATGTTTTAATTTGCTAATTTTATGCAAAATTGCATGAAGATTCTAAATGCTGCAACAGCTTCCCATGCAAGGAAATTGTTCCCTCGCATGAGACAAGATCTTTTCCTACGTGAGAAGATGAAATCTTCCGTGGCATCAACTAGTGCTTCATGTGAGCTTGTAGAGAAGCCCCGAGTGAGGAAGCCCTTGTTAGTGTCCAAAATGATGCTTATGCCAAAAGGCTGCCAATATACCCTCAGATGGATTTTAGGAATGGTTAGCTCCAAAATTTTTATGAGGTATTAGGGTAATTGGACCAACTATAGGGACAAGATTTCCCTCTTCTACTTCTGGCTCTGCAAAACCAAGGCGGGTGCACCTAACCTAGTATAAAATAGACTTCATACACCAAGAACTAGGTTTGAATAACAAATAAGTGGATAGCAAGAAAGTACTAAATGTTAACCATACACTCATTGACTCTCCATTGCTATGGGGTAGGACCTTATACAACCAAACACTGAAAATCTAAAGGATGGTTCTTAATCTTATATGTTTGAATCATAACAATCTAAGTCAGGATATGTCAACAAGGAAATACTCATCTAGGCCAGTGCCTCAATCATTTGGGCAAATTTTCTTAGATAGATCACACACACACACTAGCATTATATCTAAGATTCAAAGCCATAAACACATTTATAATCTCCTTTACTACTTATATGAAATCCTCACATAGACAAGAGATAGACCTATGTCTCATCTAGAGCATCATTTAATCTAATCCTAGATTAGAACTGAAAAATGAAGACATATACATGGATAAACATGTAGTGAACTAGAAAACTCAAAATCTATCTACAATGACATAGAGGAGAGATAAGAGTCATATATCTATATTAAGTTTGAAGAATCCTTAAGTGCATACAATCCATCTAAACAAACAAGCTTCCAAACTACAGCTTAAACCTGCAACTTTCTCTCAATTGTTGACAAAAGCTAAATCAGAGCATTACAATTCAGACTGGGCAGAGGACTCACAACTGAAAAAGCTTGAATACCTAACTCCCAATGCTATAAAATGATCATGAAAATCCCTTTATACCAAGGTTACAATACAAGCATAATGATCATTTGAAATTTAAAATTTCAAAATCACCCAACCCCACCGAGAAATAAACATAGACATGACAGGGGTCAAGCTACAGTAATGCACAATCCATTCTGCCCACTCCAGCCGCCCAAAAATGAATTTTGGTACCTCCTGCCATAGAAAACACTCAGCAAGCTCAAATAGTCGCATGCACTTCACGGGCATTAAGCTCCTTAACCATTCGCCCTCAGTCATGCAACTGCGCAGTCACATCTCTCACCGCCATAGGAAACAGGCTCCAACTTATGCTTGGTCGCATGATCGCATAACCTAGAAATAGGTTATGCAAACATGTGACAGTCCGCTAACCACTTGCCTTTTCTTAACTGCTGATGCGAGACCGTTGCCACAAAAGGGCATGTCACATGTTCGCAAGCTAGAAAATTGGCTCATGTGAACATGCGATAAGCCGCTACCATGCACCCCGCTGGCCGTCAAATCACCGCCAAAAAATCCTGACATGGGCCCCCGTTCAAACCCTGACATCCTACCAGCATGAACCAACCAGAGATCACCAAGACCCCACTTGCTAGCTCGCCCACCAACAAATACAAATGGGCCCCAGGGACATGTGGCACCCTATCGCATGATTGCATAACCCAGAAATGGGCTATGCGAACATGCAACCACCCACAGACTGCAGCCACCATCACCGCAACCAGTATGTTGCATGATCACAAGCCATGGAAATGGCCCTTGTGATCATGCGACAAGGCCATGAGACTGCCACATCAGTCACTCACCGGCCAATAGAACACTGCCACATGTCACGCCACCAAACTGCAACCAGCACGACTTTGCTGATGGGCCCCAGGGACACGTGGCAAGTAGTCACATGATTGCATAGCCAAAAACTAGGCTATGCAACCATGTGACAGCCAATCGTAGGCTACCACATCACTGCCTCAGATCACCAAATAGCAACCACTATCGTGAAGAGTCAGGACCCATGCAGACAGATGGTAAGTGGTCACATGATCGCATGTCAGAAAAGTCTGACATGCGGCCATGCGATAGCCAATAAGGACATGCCATCTGTCCCCCCTTTGACACCTTGAAGGAACTAGCCCCACATCATCGTACTTGCATAGTTAAGACAGATGAACAAGGAGAGCTGGCAGAAAAGAAGACATGCAAGGTCGAAAACACACAGTGTTTTAGGTGAAAGATCGGAAACACGCAGAATTTTTAACATGGCACAAAGGTAAACAAGGAAGCTAAAAACATCAAGGGTTTTTAAGCAGGCCAAAAAGGTCAAAAACAATGTGGATTTTCTAAAACACTGTGGGTTTTCGACACTATGGTAGAATTTTTACAATTTCCAGCAGACCTTGAAATTCGAATAACTTTTTGGATTTTATGATTCAGCACATGCAAATTGGACCAGAGCTTGGTGACAACACAAGGAACACAGGGTAAGGCACAAACCATAAAACATTTGTAGGGAGGAGGCCATTTTATAAGATTTTGCAATGACAGAAAAAAGGCCCAACAGTGGCTCTAGTTGAGGATGCATGCCTCCTGCAAGCATGGCAAGGATTTAGAATCACTAGGAGAGCAGACCAACCACTAGACAAAAATAGGGAACCTAAAAACTGGCAACCGAACAAGGAAAGGAAACACACAGCAGAAAAGGGAAAGACTATTCAAAGATCTACAATATTTACAACCAGCCTCAAGGCCCCAACATTATAATCAATACTTGCCTCTATCAAACAAGTATTTTTCATCTCCATCCCACAGAGACAAACTAAAAATTCTGCTTCCATGTGATAGAACACAATTATATCCACTTTTCAAAAGTTTAAAACAAAGATTGCTAGCACATTTCTCATGAGGGTTAGAAAGGTAATCATACCAATTCTGAAAATGGTGTGGCACATGCATGTTGCAGTCAAAAAAGAAAATGTTGAAGGAGCCACAAGATGAACCATCCTTGATCCTGTCAACAAACCTAAGAATTTTACTGTCCACATGGAAAGAAAAACACTCCAGCTCTATCAAACTGTCAGTGCAATCGCTACTAGATCCATTCATACCAGAAATTTGCACCTCCAAGGAGAAGATATACTAATCTTCATGCAAACACTAAGGGGACTCATCACATGGGACATCATCATTAAACATAGGAGCACTCTACATTATGTCAACATTTGGCAAAACCAAAAATTGTTGATAGGTGGGAAGAGAAACATCAACCTGTCCATGAGAAGGTGAAGCTTGAGTAGCTGAAAGGCCATCCTTCCATGGCTTAGCAAAAGCTTCAAAATCAGAAGAGAATTCAAAATCTACACAACTCTTCCAATCAGTACTCAAAACAATATCAGAGACCACTGAGTCACTTGAAACTAAGAAAACACTGTCAACCTCATCATCTGACACATCATATATAATAGGGTTGCTCCCTGGTGGTGCTAGGGGAAGAAGGGGAGAAGAGGCACACATGTCAAAGTCAGATCCCATTGACTCATGTTCCATATCAAAATTAATGTGTGCTAGATGTAAGAACTCAGAGCCATCTCCCCCTGAATATCTGAGATAATCACAAGACAAGAGGTCTAAAATTTGTTCACTGTGAAGTGAACAGCTATCCTCAAGAACATCTTCTGTCATACAATCATCAGTAGTACCTTCATCTATCCAATCCTCTTCCTCATTCGACTGATTGCAAAGACTTTCTACCCCATATTGAGAAAAGGCATCACTTTCATGACTGCAAGAAAGAGTGTCAACACCTAACACATCTCCTTCATAAATTTCATCACTCTCAATATTAGCACTACATAGTAGAGCCCCAAGTGCATCCTCAAGTTCAAAATCAGCATCACCAAGTACCCAATCTCTGATACATCCATAATACTCTTTCCACAAGGCATTTGACCACCTGGTTGACTCAGGAAAACAAAGTTCTAGGAATAAACCAATGAAGTCAAATTCAGGAAACTCAACATCCTCAGGAAGCTCATCATATACTTCACAAAATCTGTCATAGAACAAGGATATGGATAAATCCTTTCTACACCCCACCTTCAAACTTACTAATCTTATGCAATCCCTAAGGATGCCCTGGTCTAATAATGCAAGCTCCTTATTCAACTTATCCATTAAACTTAATGTAATACTTCCACATAATTTTGCCAAACTGTAACTGAAAACTTGAAGTATGCTAACCTCTGCTTACACCTTATCCTTCTTTTAGTGCTTGACCACTTTATAAGGAACATTTAAAACTTGAAAAATACCTGGGAAAATCTTGTAGCATAAGACCTTTGGCTGGAAGGTAGGGCAGATCTTGGGCTCACCTTGAAGCTCCATCAGATAACTTTGTCATGCAGAGCCACCACCTCCTTGAGAGAAAAAAGTTTCACTATTTCTTCTTCCAACCAGCACAAAGCTACACCAGGTATACACACTGTTTATCAGAAGGAACACTGATCAAATAGAGAAAATTAGAGTTGCCACTCACAACTAGGTGAGAAAATATCAGCAAATGCTAATTTTGTATCTAACTCTTTTCTAGACTCTCCCTAGTAGAGTCGCCATATTGTTGGTGTCCAAAATGACGCTTATGCCAAAAGGCTGCCAATATACCCTCAGATGGATTTTAGGAATGGTTAGCTCCAAAATTATTATGAGGTCTTAGGGTAATTGGACCAACTATAGGGACAAGACTACCCTCTTCTACTTCTGGCTCTGCAAAACCAAGGCGGGTGCACCTAACCTAGTATAAAATAGACTTCATACACCAATAACTAGGTTTGAATAATAGATAAGTGGATAGCAAGAAAGTACTGAATGTTAACCACACACTCATTGACTCTCCATTACTATAGGATAGGACCTTATACAACCAAACACTAAAAATCTAAAGGATGGTTCTTAATCTTATATGTTTGAATCATAACAATCTAAGTCAGGATATGTCAACAAGGAAATACTCATCTAGGCCAGTGCCTCATCCATTGGGCAAATTTTCTTAGATAGATCACACACACACACCAGCATTATATCTGAGATTCAAAGCCATAAACACATCTATAATCTCCTTTACTACTTATATGAAATCCTCACATAGACAAGAGATAGACCTATGTCTCATCTAGAGCATCATTTAATCTAATCCTAGATTAGAACTGAAAAATGAAGACATATACATGGATAAACATGCAGTGAGCTAGAAAACTCAAAATCTATCTACAATGACATAGAGGAGAGATAAGAGTCATATATTTGTATTAAGTTTGAAGAATCCTTAAGTGCATACAATCCATCTAAACAAACAAGCTTGCAAACTACAGCTTAAACCTGTAACTTTCTCTCAATTGTTTAAAAAAGCTAAATCAGAGCATTACAATTCAGACTAGGCGGAGGACTCACAACCGAAAAAGCTTGAATACCTAACTCCCAATGCTATAAAATGATCATGAAAATCCCTTTATACCAGGGTTACAATACAAGCATAATGATCATTTGAAATTTAAAATTTCAAAATCACCTAACCCTACCGAGAAATAAACATAGACATGACAAGGGTCAAGCCACAGTAATTGACAATCCATTCTGCCCACTCCAGCCACTCAAAAATGAATTTTGGTACCTCCTGCCATAGAAAACACTCAACAAGCTCAAACAGTCACATGCACTTCACGGGCATTAAGCTCCTTAACCATTTGCCCTCAGTCGTGCAACTGCGCAGTCACATCTCTCACCGCCACAGGAAACGAGATCCAACTTATGCTTGGTCGCATGATCGCATAACTTGGAAATGGGTTATTCGAACATGCGATATCCTACTAACCACTTGCCTTCTCTAAATTGCTGATGCTAGACCATTGTCACAAAAGGGCATGTCGCATGTTCGCAAGCCAGAAAAATGGCTCACGCGAACATGCGACAAGCTGCTACCATGCACCCCGCCGGCCATCAAATCACCGCTAAAAAATCCTGACTTGGGCCCACGTTCAAACCCTAACATCCCACTAGCACAGACTAATTGGAGATTGCCATGACCCCACCTGCCAGCTCACCCACCAAAAAATACAGACGGGCTCCAGGGACACATGGTGCCCTGTCGCATGATCGCATAACCCAGAAATAGGCTATGCAAACATGCGACCACCTGCAGACTACAACCACCATCACCGTAGCTGATATGTCACATGATCGCAAGCCATGGAAATGGCCCTTACGATCATGTGACAAGGCCATGAGACTGCCGCATCAGTCACTCATCGGCTAATAGAACATTGCCACATGTCACGCCACCAAACTACAACCAGCACCACTCTGCCAATGGGCCCTAGGGACACGTGGCAAGTGGTCACATGACCACATAGCCAAAAACTAAGCTATGCAACCATGCGACAGCCAATCACAGGCTGCCACATCACCACCTCGGACCACCAAATAGCAACCACTATCGTGAATAGCTGGGACCCATGCGAATAGATGGCAAGCGGTCACATGATCACATGTCAGAAAATTTTGACATGCAGCCATATGACAGCCAATAAGGACGTGTCATTTGTCCCCCCTCTGACACCTTGAAGGAACTGGCTCCACATCGTCGCACTTGCGCAGTTAAGATAGATGAACAAGGAGAGCTAGCAGAAAAGAAGACATGCAAGGTTGAAAACACACAGTGTTTTTGGTGAAAGATCGAAAACACACAGAATTTTCAACATGGCACAAAGGTAAACAAGGAAGCCGAAAACATCGAGGGTTTTTAAGCAGGCCAAAAAGGTCGAAAACAACGTCGATTTTCTAAAACACTGTGGGTTTTCGACATTGTGGCAGAATTTTTACAATTTCCAACAGACCTTGAAATTCGAATAACTTTTTGAATTTTATGATTCAGCACGTGCAAATTGGACCAGAGCTTGGTGACAACACAAGGAACACAGGGCAGGGCACAAACCATGAAACATTTGCAGGGAGGAGGCCATTTTATAAGATTTTGGAATGATAGAAAAAAGGCCCAACAGCCCTAACCCATGTGAGGAAATTGTTTCCTCACATGAGGGTTGAAGAACAAGGCCCTAAAACATGTTAAATCTAGCCTAAATGACCTATAAAGCATTAAAACTTGAAATGCAGGATGGTTTATTGGCTACTCATAGGTGGGTCATACTCCGACAGTCGACTGTGGTTTTGGGAGTGCTCAAATTGATGTGTATGCACTGGAACACCCTCCATTCTCTCTCAAAGCTCTCAAATCACTAGAAGACAAAGTGAATAATGATTTGAAAATGACCCCTCTAGACCTTATATAGCTTTTGACCTAATTTTCAAAAGTGCTTCATTTTACATGAAAACTTCACCCTTGGCTGAATCGACCATTCTGAATCCATTTTCAAGATCAAAATTAAAATTTGACATCTCTAGATGGCTCAAAATTGCATTTTAAATTTTGGGATTCTGCCTTCTGGCATCATTTTCCTGCCAGATTCTCATCTCCTCATCCTTTTCTTGAGATCTTCAATGTTTTTATCTAAAGTCAACTCTAGTTAAATATGGTCAAACTTGGTCAACAAGACCTCCAAATGACTCCAAATTGCTTCTACAACTTCTTAAATCTAGTTTGATTACTTCTATTCTGCAACCTCTTATTGTCAATCGTCCTTCTAATATATCATCTTTCAATTTCACTCCCGAGGGGGCAAGATGATTACATCATTTGAATCTTGTCGAACCAATTCTTGAATCAGTCTGATCTAAATCAAAGTCCTCACCACTTGGGGCATCTCTTCTTTAGGGGCATCTTCGTGCCTCACATCTAGTCATGTTGTCATCTATCTTTTAGGTATCTAAGCAATCTAACTCGGATCCTCGAAATCAAGGTTCGTTCTGGAGATGGTTTTTGAAATCTCATTGGGTATTGGGGCAATCTAACCCTAATTCCTGAAAGTCAAGCTTCGTTCTGGAGATGGCTCTCGAAATCTCTTTTTAGACCATTATCTAGGCAATCTAACCTGGGTCTCAGAGGGCTAAGCTTCATATTGGGGAAATCTAACCCTAATTCTGAAGATTGGTCCTAAACCTACATCTGTCATCATTGGATCAATGGGCATTGGGGAAATCTAACCCCGATTCCAGTCTCCTCTCAAGTTTTCATTAGACTGTTGTCTTCACAATCTAACTTAGACTTCGGAGAATCATGCCTCATTCTAGAGGTGGTTCTGCAATTTGATCTAATCGATGTCTTGGCATCCTAACCTTGACTTCTGAGGGTTAAGATTCATTTTGGAGATAATCCTGAAACCTCATCTATCACATCAGACTATTCTTTGAATCAACATGCTACTCACACATTAACTGAAAGAGGGGAAAATGTAATACCCCAAAATTATCACCTTATAATTTCAATCAATTTTGGTGCATTTTCTTCAATTTTACATCATTAAAGTCCTATTTTACTAGGCAATTTTCTCTCTCCTACCTAACTTTATTTGACTTGGTGTCAATTGCAAAAACTCTAAATTGCATTAATCTTACACTATAATTAATTCCTAACTATTTTACTTTATTAGCTAAATAATCCCTATGATAAATTGATTTAATTCTAAATTCCTAAGTGCTTTAAATTAAATTGAACTCACCCCCTTTAGTTAATACACATAAAAAGAATTAATATTATTTGGTTATTTGAATGGATTATCTTATTTAGATTTAATAATTCAAATTATTCGAAGGGTCACCCATATGTGGCAATAATTCATTCTTTTAATTAAGTAATTCCTCAATATTTGTCTCAATGGGAAATGAAGAGTTAGTCATTTCATTTCAAGAAACTCTTCCTCCTCTCTCCAGACTTGTCTATATTATGAACCTTCTTCCTCATTCGAAAAAGGGTAATTGTGAGAGTATCTAAACTATGGTCAAATTTAGTCTCAATTTTCATGCTTTCAAGATTTTTTATTGCATAATTAGATCAATTTTCATTTCTAGTTAATTGCATTCTCATATTAAACTAGTTTGCTTATATGTTTTTAGATTAATTCTCATATCTCTTTCAAGTTCTTAGATTAAATTTGCACTTCATTCTTAGATTAATTGCATCTTCATCTTAGAGTAATTGCATCTTCATCTTAGAGTAATTGCAAATTGTTTATCTTTCAAGCTTTCAAAAATCCTTCATATTAGCTTGGTCTTTTGGTTGTTGGCTCTTGTTCTGAGAGAAATTGAAACACCCGGGCTAATTAGAAGGCAAGAGGTCAAGTCGATAGAATCTTGCAAATTGAGTAATTCATACTCACCTTCATGAGTCGATAATCGAGCAATGACTATGTTGTGTATATGGCTAAAATTTGAGGTCCATATTCAGGCATAAACAGTAACTATACTATGTGGAAAAATAAGATATGCACCATTCTCCATTTGGAGGATTTGTGGGACATTGTTACTAGTGTTACTAAATGTCCAACCAATCCTGATGAGTAGAATAAATTTGACAAAACTGATTCAAAAGCATTCATTCTTATCACACTCAATATATCTGATGAGGTTCAACCCTATGTCCGAGATGCTGCTACATCTAAAGTAGCTTGGGAGGCTTTTTCCACAATCTTTGAGGCAAAGAATTTATCCAAGGTACTTCATTTACAATCTAAATTGCATACTCTTCATTTGCAAAGTGATGATAAAATTGTATATTTCTTGTACCGTGTCTATGTTCTTTGTGTAGAACTCTTTGCTCTTGGAGAGATGGTAGAAGTTAAACTCCTCATTCCTATTACTGTTTGTGATTTTCCTCCTAAGTTTGGGACATTTGTCACCACCATGGACATCACAAAACAGAAAGTATCATTTGAGGAATTAATCAACTTACTTCAATAGGAAGAATCTCTTCAACCTTTACATTAGGATTTTGAAGAAAAATCTT
Organism: Chamaecyparis obtusa; assembly: GCA_027943335.1. Lineage (NCBI taxonomy): Eukaryota > Viridiplantae > Streptophyta > Pinopsida > Cupressales > Cupressaceae > Chamaecyparis > Chamaecyparis obtusa. Next base: position 245,159 of record BSBK01008767.1, read on the forward strand.
GTGTCTCTCGTTGTTAACGTAGCCAAAAATCTCATAAGGTGCCTCCTCAATTACCACCACAATCATCTCCAAAACAAGTTTCACAACATAAGTCTTCTCCTTGATGGTGCCACATTTGTAATACTCATAATCATGATATAGGCTGGTGCTAGTACAATGGTCTTACTCAAAGTTCTTCAATTAAAGAGAGCTCTTCTAGTGGCGGTCATTCTCGCCAACCTTGTGGATGTTCTCGTATACATCATCAGCATGGGAATGTTGCTACACAACAAGATGAGATATTTGATGAGTCTCCTGATGAGGATACTCCCACTCCTCGTATCACTCTGATTATGGTTCTTGTATTCCAAACTACTCCATCATCACGTGATGTTTGGCTAATCAATTATGGTGCCAGTAAATATATGACTAGTGATAAAGGGTTTTTTGATACTTTGAATCCTACATCTACTAGTGATCTCATTCATATTACTGATGACAAGGAGTATGTGGTAGAAGGAATTGGTATAGTTACCATCGCTCTTAAGGTAGGAATTTTCTCTCTTACCAATGTTCTCTATGTTCCTAGTTTTACTAGCAATCTTTTGTCTATTAGTCAAATTTTAAATCACAACCTTAAGGTAGAATTTCAAGTTAAGGATAGTGTTAAAAATTGCCTCACCTCAAAAGATGAAATCATTCTTTCTTGTGGTTTCAAGAAGGGGCATCTTTTTTCACTTGATACAGCTTCCTCCTCAGGTATTGCACTTTTTGATTCTACTATGGCCTCCACCTCCCTCTGGCATTACAAATATGGTCATCTTTCTACTACATCACTTTCTCAGTTGAGCTCTCATATGATGGTACAAGGTCTTCCTTCTCTTTCCTTGTCTTTAGTACATGTATGTTCTGACTATCTTGCAGGAAAACAACATTGTGACTCTTTTCAATCGAGTACCTATCATGCCTCAAAACCACTTTCCCTTGTTCATATCGATCTTTGCAAACCTCTTCCTGCTTCTATTTAGGGATGTCTCTATTTCCAGATATTTTTAGATGATTTCTCTCAGAAGACAAGTCTATTTTGTCTAGCAGAAGAGTGAGGCTTTTTCTCATTTCCATACCTTCTACTCTGAGGTGATTTGTGAAATTTCCAAGCCTCTCCTTGTTCTCTGCTCAAATCATCAAGGAGAATTTACTTCTACTAAGTTTTGTGAGTTCTTGATGGCTCATGGCATCAAGCAATATTTGACTGCTCCTTATACGCCTCAACAAAATGGCATTGTAGAGTGGCGCAACCAGACTGTCTTCGATATGGCTCGATGTCTACTTGCTACCACAAAGTTGAGTGATCAGTTCTGGGCAAAAGTAGTTTGCACAAAAATATACTTGCTTAATTGAGCTCCCACTAAGTCTCTCAAAAAAAAAACACCTGAGGAGGTATGGAGTGGTCACAAACCATCAATTTCACATTTATGAGTTTTTGGTTGTACAACATATATGCATGTCCTAGCTCAGAAATGGAAGAAGCTTGATTCTAGGACTCTCCCTTATATATTATTGGGCTACAGTTCTGAGTCCAAGGCATATCATCTCATGGATCTTGGGACACGCCATATTATTATCAGTAGATATGTGGTCTTTAATGAATCTTCTTTTTCTTCTCCACTACACACTACTGTCACTATTCTTACACCTCTCACAAGCCTCTCTCACTCTCTGATGATGAGATTGAGCCTTCTTCTCAACCAGGGGAAGAAGAATTACATGGTGATTTCTATGTGGATTTGGGTATTTTGGAGGATTCTGGTCAGAAGACACAACATCCTGGTCAGTAGAAACAACATCTGAAATGGGTTCATAGTACACTTTTTGACTCTAACGTAAGTAGCCCTCTAGATAACTCTACAAGAGTTAGAATATCAAGACAAACAAGAAATGAGACAAGGAATGAGGAGAATTTAGCCTTGATGTCTTTAATTGAGAATAGTGTTGAACAAGATACAATATGTCAGGATCTTAGTCAACCCCATTGGAAGCATGTCATGGATGTTGAGTATGATTCTCTAGTCAAAAATCGTACATGGAAACTTTTTGATCTTCCTACTGGCAAGAAACCCATAGGCTACAAGTGGATTTTCAAAACTAAATATAAGGTAGATGGATCTATTGAAAAGTATAAGGCATGTCTCTTTGCAAAGGGATATTCTCAATAGGAAGGAATAGATCATGAAGAAACCTTTTCCCCCACTGCAAAGGTCAAGACCATCAGAATTGTGTGTGTTCTAGCTGTGCCGAAAGGATGAAAGCTTCACTAGATGGATTTAAAGAGTTCTTTCTTGAATAGTGATCTTAGAAAAGAAGTCTACATGATCCAAATTGAAGGTTTCATTGATAAACACAATCCTCTCAAGGTATGTCGCCTAATAAAATCCTTATATGGGCTTAAACAAGCACCTCAGGCTTGGTACATTAAAATAGATGGTCACCTTTTGTAGCATGGTTTTATTCATAGACCTTATGATCCTCATTTATATATTACAAAGGTTGGAATAGAGATTTTTGTATGTGTTTTGTATGTAGATGATCTTATCTTTATAGGAAGCTCAGATAATCTCATTGATACTGTCAAACATGATTTCACAAAATCTTTTGATATGACTGATTTAGGGTTGGTACATTTTTGTTTTGACTTAGAGTTTTGGCAACAAAGGCATCATATTTTTATCTCTCAAATAAAGTATGCCAAGACACTCATGGACAACTTTGGGATGACTGATTGTAAACCTATGTCTACTCCAATGGAACATAGTTTACAACTCTCTAAATTCCAAGATTCTCCTCATGTAGATGTGACTCTTTACAAAAAACTTGTTGGGGGTCTAATTTACCTGACATATACTAGACAAGATTTATGTTTTGTTGTCTTCTATTCATCCAGGTTTATGCAGGAACCAAAACAATGTCATTGGGTGACAACCAAATATTTTTTGCGACATGTCTGGGGCACTCTTCAGTATAGTCTAGAATATAAGCAGAATGATATTATTTTCTTGTAAGGATATGCTAACTCAGACTATGTTGTATTTTTAAATGACTGTAGATCAATGTCAGGATATATCTTCCTTCTTGGATCTCGCCCTATTTCATGGATGAGTAAGAAGCAACAAGTTTTTTATCTTTCATCCATAAAAGATGAATATTGAGCTTCATGATAAGTTGTCTGTGAAGTAATATGGTTACGTCGCATTTTAGAAGATATGGGTATCTCAATAGATCAACCACCAGTTGTATTTTGTGACAATCAAGGTGTATTGAAGCTTTTCAAGAATCCTATTTTTCATGAGCGCACCAAACATATTGAGGTTGATTGTCATTACATTCGAGAATAGGTGATCGAGCATAATATTCAGCTCTAATTTTTTCCCTCTACTTCATAGGTTGTTGATGTGCTCACTAAGCCTCTTGGCAAGATGAAGTTTGAACTCTTTAGAAGGTTTATTTGTAAACCTAATATATTAAGGGGGGGAATATTAGAATAATATATTATTTAGCGTAGTTTGTGGTAGTTAGGTTCTTCTATAGTTGGTTAATTTGTTATGCAACTAACATAAGGTATTCATGTTTTTATTTATTCAAAACCTATATATGATCTGATCACTGCAATACAATACAATTTTGTTTAAGCCTTCAGAAATACATATGCATTTGTTCATAGCCATCTATAGTTGTTCACACCAACTACATTCATTAATAATTCAATAAACTACCTATTGTATAATTTATTAAACATTTTCCTATTAATACAAACTTTAAGTCAAATTTTTTTTTGTGTTGTACCTAAAGTGTAATTGTTGTGTTTGTTTTGTATTTTTTCTCAATTTCTAGACCATTATAGAGGGGATAATAAAAATATAAATATGTCAAAGTATTATGAATTAGCAGTATGAGTTCAATGAATATAAATGTGGAATTTATATATTTATTATGTGCATATCTCTACAAGACATGAGATGAGGAGTAGGGATTTTGGTGGATTTCATATGGTGGCATTGATGTCAATTAATATTGTGCCTATAGCGAGATGAAGAATATAGCTATCCTATTAGAACATGGAAACATTCTTAGGTTGTGGGTATCCTACGGTGAGAGTTAATATTTGGGATTAAATGACCAATTCCTTTATGCTAATCACCTATACTAAATTTTGATGGGTAAAGGGATAAAAACAATTGCTTGTGTAAATAGAAATCTAAATCTAAATGGTGATGCACCAAAGTAATAATCAGACTTGCAATAACAACCTCATAGAATTACTCATAAAAGAACACTTCAAACTCACAACTCAATTTAACAAACCTTGCAAAATTGACTCTTATGAAAGGTCTTGGTATGAAATTCTTATATCTGAAGAGGAAAATACTAATACTTTCTCATATTCAACATTAAAAAGTAAGACACAATCACAAATATGCATCGTGGGATATCAAATTATACATAAAATTTTGAAAGGATGTTGATTAAACAAAGGTAATAAACACAATATTAAATAAAAAAAATCACAATCAATACTCGACACAAAAACATAATGGAGGAGGAATCAACCTCTATATATGAATAATTAGGAGATCTACTACACATTTATATGCCCAAAACATTCTCCCAAAATTTGTAATGCACAAAATAATGGAAAAAAGTATGAATGTCTAAAATGTACAAAATCTTAGACTTTATATGAAAGTCAAGAAAAAATAAACTCCAGCTAAACTGCTCTCTCAAAATAATAAAAATAGAAGCCCAAATCTATATGCATATGTAAAGAATGTGTAAAAAGGTGCAAAACTAAAAGATTCCACATGACATCCTCCTCAAAACTCTCAATTTGCATGTGTCCACTTACAACTAAACTTTAGTTTCCACAAAACTACCAAAATTATCTTAAATGGCCATCAACACTTGTGAAGAAAATGAAAATCCCTCCAAGACTCAAAATAGGACTCAAAGTCTAAAAAAAGATGCTATATATCCATGCAAAATAACTCCATAACACTCCAAGTTCACACAAATCTTTGTGTTTGCGTATAAAATAATAATAAATAATTATTGCCTTATAACTTCGACAATCAATTACTATTATTTTACAATTAAATTATCATGCAAATCTATGATGATCAAAAAAAGAAAGAACATTATTTTAAACCTATTAACATATCTAATATGTTTAATATTTATTAAATAATAAATCTCACTATTTAATAAGTATTAAACATATTAGAAGAAAATATTATTAATATATAAAATAATACTTTAATGTGAGTAACCTATATCTATTAAGTAATTTTGTAAATCTTAATTAATATAATTTATCCACATACCCAAAATCACAACATTCAGTATTAAAAAATCTCATAAAATATTAAAGTGTAAAAATACTTTCATAAGCTGATGAAGGAAAAAGGGCTTAAACCCTAAATATTGTTTATTTGTGTTTGGATTTCTTGAAGATTCCTTTTGGTGTCTCTTTAGGGTTTGCAAGAAACTCAAAGTTCTAGAGTTTTTTGATACTTTTAGATGATTTTTCATTTTCCTTTGTGGAGATCCTTTTGCATTACATTGTTGCTTCCAACAATACCAATATTTTCCTCTCTATCAAATTGTTGAGAAAAATATCATATTTTTCTACCTTTATCTACATTTATAGTGGTTGTATAAACTTCAATACATCAATGGAGACATTACCTTATCTATGTGAATAATAGTTTTATTTTAATGAATATATCACTCTTTACCTCGTATATGCAAATTCAGGACATTAGATGGCTGATTTTTCATTATACATAAAATGAAAACATATCCCTTTTTCACTTTTTTTCACTAGGACTCTATATCCTTTAATGGATTTTGGATTCATATGTAATTCAAAAAAATTTCATCTATGGAATGAGGACTCCTATCACATCTTAATCTATAATAAAAAAAGGGTTTTAACTATTTTACATTTGACAGTCACATCTACTAGTGCATGATTTTCTCTACAACATCTATTAAAAAATAATTGTTTTTGATTGTAAGAAAAAAATAGGTTTTAAAGGGGACCCAAAACCCCATGCAAGTAGAGAATAAAATATTTAATGTTAAGCATACTAAAGTGAAATAGGACTGGGACCTAGTCCACCAGAACCAAAACCAGCAGAATAAACCTCAAAACCAAACACTAGCAAAAGAATGACAACTAGGGAGAACCAAAAAAGGGAAGCACCAGGAACCAAGGACAATAATAAAACTCTTTACGAGTTTCATCCACTTCCTTCTTCGCCTTAGAGATCTTTTTTATGGCAGCATTGAAGTCAGAAAGCTCCTGGATTCTATCTTGGATCTTTCTCCTTTTAGAAAACCAGGTACATTTACTCAAGCCCTCATCTCCCATATCCTCATTATCCTCCTCAGGTTTCTTGCTGGGGGAACTGACATCCAACTCTGCTTTGATGGTCAGAAAATAGTCCATGGCAGAACCCATGAAAAGATTATTATCCTGCATATGTTTCTTCATGGAATTCTCTAGCATATCCATTCTAACTTGCATTTCCTACACCTTCTTGTCCCTATCATTATTCATGTTGTCATCTGAAGTATTTGAGCCAGACTCCAACCTTTCCTGCATGGAATCAACCTTAGCAGAAATAGAATGACATTTTAAATTCAAATTTTTAATTTCCTGAAATACCCATTTCAATAAATGAAATGAGTACATAGAAGTTTCCTTTGTAGTCTAGAGAACTCCAAAGGGAGGGTCAATTTTTTCATCCATATCTTCTTAGAACAGTTGAACATTTTGTTCCTGCATATCAATAGTTTTGGCAAAGGGAATGTTCTAAAAATAGGCAGGGACATTAACTTTCTCCGCACTAGTGGAAGCTGTCTCTGCATTGGGGGAAACCATCTCCATGTTAGGGGGATCCTTCTGAATATCCAAACAGACCTCCATGATAACCTCCAGCTTAGGAGAGATGGGCACGTCTTGTTCTTTGGAACTATCATACTCCACCAAGATGGGGACCTGTTGACCACCAACATCCTCCTCTTTCTTGTCATCCTCATTGTTATTCTTGATGCTAGAGGTATTCCCTACCTCCATAGTACTAGCAGCCTCCTCCTCCATGTTCTCATAATCTTCTAAAGCCATATTCAACACCCAAGTCAAAGCATCACTACCTTCCTCAGTCAAATCAGTCGTGTCCTCATAACCATCTGCACTATCAATAGTGGTATCAATATCCATGTACCTACATCCTTATCCTTTCTTAAGTTTTTTCTAGAAGGACTCTCCTCTTTAACAACCATCTCCCTACTACGTTTCTTAGCTGAGCCAGAGGTTTTGGGTGAAGAAATGATAGGGCTAGAGATGGCAGTCTACTTAATGTGTTCTACAATGAGCAAAATGAGTCCTTCATGTAGAATGGGTTTCTTCTCTTTCTTTCTATGCTGAGAAATACTAAGGCAGAGGGAATGAAGGATATAGTAAGGCAAAGACACCCTAATCTTATGATGAAAATGATAGAGAAACACAAAATGGTAGGAATGGGTGCATTTAAACCTATTGTCAAGGGTAACATATTCCATGATCACCATCATAACCATCGCCCATATTTCCCTAAACGCAGTGACATCATAGCAACCACTGGAATCTTTCACCAAACTTTTCCCTTCAACCTTGCTTTTGGGGAAGTGTCAGATGGCCTTTTGTGAAATTTTCTTATCTCTGTAAAACTTGATGCCCTTGAGGCTAAGCCCAAACACCTTAGCAATGAGTTCCTTAATTATGTTCACAGTGAAACTAGTTATAGTAACTACCCCATCTTTCCAAGACTCAGCAAACATTTTCGTAGCACTATCTTTAGTCCTATGCAATTGTTCCATATAGGTAGTGAGACCTCCCTTTCTAAGAATTTCCTAGACCTCTGGCATTTTTTTCCATTTCACACAGTCCTTTGGTTCCCTTCAATTTAGCCCACCACCCATGATCTCGAAGATAACAATGACAGCAGCATTAGCAAAGAAAAACCAAATGTTGAAAGAAAAGGCAACTTTGAAATAAACAAGTTATTAGAAAATAATGTTGCATTTCTTTTCTATATGTCATAGTTTTTAATATTTTGTGGATTTATTTGTAGCTAAAATTCCATTTATTTTGGCTTAATGAACAAGAACTAGGTTTTCTGGCTCAACATGGGCATTTTTGGGTTACGATATCTATGCAGTTCTTATACCCACTATATCTTTGACACTATTTTAAATATATTCTTCAAAATTTGAACATTGTTTTCTAAACAAAAAAAATCTGAAAATCCTCATGTCGGATAAAACCTGTGTACATTGTTCTTGGCTCAATGAAAACTCTAATTTTTTGCTAAAAATTTTTGTTGTAAGTGTTGGATTATAGAGAGGGGGTGAATCAAATTAGATATCAAAGTCAAGCTCAGGGAGTTGTTCTAATGAAATGAGCATGACATCGCAAACATCTGGGACAACCATGTCATCTATATCAGGTGCACTTCACAAAAATGAATCCAAATTGACCTCATAAAAACTTATACTAGGGATTCTTTACACAAGTTAGGGCTAGAAACAAATCCAAGATGAGCTTAGGAAAATCACAACAAGGGATTCTACATTAGAAATTAATTTGTAATTTAACTATACTCAAAGTTGTGTTATCTTTGTGTGAGTTTGAGTATGAGTTCTAGACCTGTTTTACTTTGCTAGCTATTGTCCAGTTTGTTTCTTAGAGTATTTAGTCAGAATGTCAAACAAAAAAGCATAATTATAGTCCAGAAATATTAATTCTTCCATACATATACATTTGTAATATGTTAATGAATGAGAAATATGTGAAAATTCTATTGTAGTCACTAATTATTAATGTCCTATCTTATAAAGATTATTTAATTGTCGAATATTAATTCATAGCTAATATTGAAAAATAACACAACTACAACTTCATTAATAGAAATATGGAAAGAAATATGGGCAACATAATGACACAATATTTTTTGACAATTATCCTTGGAAAAACCCCTAAGGTAAAACCAATACTACATATGAGAAATATATTAATCTTGAACAAATTAAGAGATACAAAATTGCTTGCCTCTTACTGGTAGAAATCTGAAAATCTCCAAATTTCTCTTGCTGATATTCCCCCACTGCTATCCCTAATGCTATCACTAGGCACTTTCTAACAGTGCAATATTTATTTTCTATCACTACAAATTCATTTTCTAACAGTGCAAATGCTTCTTCAACTTGTGTTTTTGTGTTTTCCAAATGCCCCTAGACCCCATTTATACTACCCTCATTGGAAAACCAATGTTCGCAATCAATTATCAATCGACGGTTGAGATTAAAACCAACTTAATAACCAATAAAAAAATTGGTTGCAAGGTGTCACTAAAGGAAATCAATAACTAAACAATAATTGTCCCTACACTAACACATTTATTTAGGAAAACAATTATTTTCTAATTATTAGCAAATGGACAAACAAGTGTACAAGCTAACAAACTAATAGTCCCTTTTAGCAAGGAATTTGTTCTGCACGAAACCCAACTTATCTTTGAAGAAGATGAATTTTCCTTCCCCAATGCCTTTGTTAGAATATATGCTACCTACTCCTCTATAGGTGAATATTTTAGTTGAACAATCCCTCGTTGTACACTATCCCTAACAAAGAGATATCTGATGTCTATATGTTTAGACATATTATGGAATACTAGGTTCTCAGATAACTTGATGCAACTCTAATTTTCATAGTGTATCACTTTAGTCTCAAACCTCTAATAAAATAAGGCCACTAGAAACTATCGAAGCCATATAGCTTCACATGTCACTATGTATTCTGCTTCTAGAGAACTTAGAGCCACAAAATTTTACTTCTTGCTAAACTAAGAGACAACACCTAATCCCAAACTGAAACAACACCTTGAAGTGCTTCTCTTGTCTATTGTACTACCTTCCCAATCTGCACTAGTATAGACTATCAAATTGATACCTTCACCTTGAGTATATCTGATCCCATACTCAACTAGACCATGAAAATAATGAAACACATGCTTTGTTGTAGTCCAATGCACTCTCTTTGGATCCATCGTGAACTAACTAAGAGAGTATACTGAAAACTCTATATATGGTCTGGTGTTGACCAAATACATGAGCAAAGAAATCAGCTACCTGTATAAGGTGGGATCTACATCCTTCTCCTTGGATGTATCTACCTTCCCCCAATTCATGATCATAGGTGTAGACATGGCTTTGGAATCCTCTATCCAGAATCTCTTCAAGATTTCAATGCAATATCTCCCTTGCCCAAGAAAATTCTCTTCATCTGTCTCCCACACCTCCATGCCTAGAAATTGGTGCATAAGTCCCAAATCATTCATCTCAAACTATGTTGCAATGTCCCTCTTGCACTCCGCTATGAGCCCTAGTGCACCTTTGAAAAACAAGTCATCCACATATAGAAAAAGAATCAGAACCTCACCCATAACCACCAAGAAGTAGAGGTTAGCATCTTCCTCACTCTTCACAAAGCCCATTTCCTACAAGTAAGTATCGATGTGCTCATACCACGCTCTGGAAGCCTTCTTGAATCTGTACAAATCTCTCTTCAATTTGCACATGCAGGTCTCTTTGTTGTTTGCTAAAAAGCCTTTTGGTTTCTTTGTGCATACCTTATCTTTTAACTCACTAGTGAGGAATGTTTTCTTGACATCCATTTTATGGATCTACCATCTCATATGTGTTACAAATGAGATCACAACTCATATAGAAGTATACCTAGCCACAAAATAAAATATCTCCTCATAGTCTATTCCCTCCTTCTGAGAGAACCCCTTTGCTATAAACCTTGCCTTATAATTCTTGATGCTACCATCTGCACCATGCTTGATCTTTGAGATCCAACATGATCCAACCACTACCCTATCTATTGGTCTAGGAACTAATTCCCACACATGATTCTACATTATTGAGATATATTCCTCAACCATAACATCTCGTCACACTTGATTTTGTGCAGCCTCTTGATAACTAGAAGGCTCACTATTTACCAACTGACTAACTAATGCCACATAGTCATTGAACTTGGCTGGTTATTTTCATTGTCTAGTACGCCCGCTAGGACTTCCCACAAACTCTTGTGTATCCCTTTGTTGAAACTTATGGCTCCTACTACCAACTTTAGAGGATGATATATCAACCTCCATATCTTGTAGATGCATTTCCTACTGCACCAGTTGCTCCATACTATTTGAAATCTCAACACCTGAGCCTATACTTATACTAGTAACTATAATCAAGCTTTCTTACCCTTAACTCAGTTGAGCTACCCTTGGAGCTTCTGTCAGTGTCTCACTCAGATCTTCTGCTAGAAAATCTCTAGACCTCCTAAATGCCTTGTCCTTCATGAACTTGACATCATGTTTGACTGTAATCCTCTTGGTCCCTGGAATAAATATATGATATGTGAAATGTCCCCTTTCTTATTTTTATATCATATTTAAGGCCTCTAATCAGATTATTAAATCAAACAATCAACACTTTGAAAGATTATGCAATTTCTCAGTAAAACCCAAATCGGGTATGCCCGAAATAGTGCCAAAAACTTCACAGCTTCACATATTATTGATAAATCTGAAAGTAGACATTTTTTACATAAATTTCACCAGCATAAAAGCCTACAAAATGACATTTTAAAATCTGTATATATTTTACACAATAGCTCCCAAATGGAGGACAAAAACAATGCTCATCGAGCTCCTGAAAACAACACAAAATAGCCCGGAAACACCATAAAACACTAATAATATATCATAGAAGTATAACCACAACCCAAGACATATATTCAGCTCTATTTTAACATCAAAATTTTTTCAATACAGCATAAAACCAAACTGATATGAAATACTCAACCAGAAACACCAAACTCTTACAAGAAACACACCTGAAAACTCACAAATTTGCACTGTTCAGCACAAGGGAAAACTCTGCATGAACTTACACATGGAATGGCCTCAAAATCCCATCCTTAGCCTTCCTCAAAACCTACAAACTCCCATCTTTGGGTCTCCTTCTCCACAGGTTTGGCAGCCTCTGAAGAACAACAAAGCAATGAGCAAAAATCAAGTTCTAGAACGAGCCTGAAATGCCTCCAAACCTCTTTAAAAGAGGGCATAACCCTAACTCATGACCAAAAGGGGTCAATAATACATATTTTAATAATAATTATCATTTATTAATCCATTGGTTTCCAAATATTAGCCCCTTTTCCTGAAACTTCACTTTTTGAGCCTACCAACCTTAGCAAAAGTTATTATTTTTAATTATTTGAAAAGGGGACATGACAAGTCCTCCCTCCCAAATATTGCTTCTCCTCAAGAAATGAAGGTTTGGATGCTCAAGAATATGTGCTCCTTCTCAAGTTGCATCCTCCAATGGTAATCCTTTCCATTTGACCAAATGCTCTGTGATGCTCCTATTTCTCAATCTTTTCTCTCTTGTATCGAAAACCTCTTCTAGTATTAAGACTAATTTCCCTTCATCATCAAGAGGTGATAATTCTATAGATACTATAGTTTTCTAGCCTAGAACCTTCTTCAAGCAAGATATATGGAAAACATTATGTATTTTGTTGTTTGGTGGGAGCTCCAATTCATAAGCTGCCTCTCCTACCTTCCTGGTGATCTTATAAGGCCCATAGAACCTTGGCTTGAGCTTCTCTGCTCCATTCCTCTTCAAGGTGCTTTGCTTATATGGCTGGAACTTAACAAATACCAAATCTCCCACCTCAAAAGATCTTTCAGTCCTTTTCCTATCAGTGTACAACTTCTGTTGGTTCTGTGCATGTTGTAGATTATCCTTGAGGGACCTTATTAAGTCTTGGCTTTGCTTAACGAAATCACTTTCTATAGGTACTCTACTATCTAAAAGTACTAGATCAACAAAGGAAAGGGAATCATAACCGCAACCATTTCACCCAAGCATGTTGCTGATTTGGAACATAGCTCCTCATCAATAAAATTGTGAGTTGCCCCACTATCAAGAAGAACTGTCAACCTTTTCCCTGCTAGTACCCCTCAAATTTGAAAGGGATGGTATCATGGGACTCCTGATAATGTCGGTAAAGTGCCATCCTTGATGATTTATTTTTCTTTCTCTTCTTCTTCCTCCTCCTTAGTGTCATGAAATTCCTCATGCTCATCTAAATCAAATTCTGAGGCAACTTCAATATAGTGCACTTGACCTTTCCCCAAACATCTATGTCCTAGAACCCATGGTTCTCTACAAGTGAAACAAAGCTTTTTCCTTCGTAATTCACTCCTAGTCTCTTCATCTACCTTCTTTTTTGCTACATATATCACATTCTTTGGTGGTGGTGCTAGAAAAGTCTTTTTTTGAAAATTCCCCTTATGTTGGCAAAGATTTGGGGGTTTCTGATTAGTGACTGGTTTCATAGGCACACAAGTTTCAAGTTGCAAGCTTCTTTTGATAGCTTCCTCTAAGGTTGAGGGTGAGAAAGCCTTAACCAAACCCTTAACCGAATCTTCCAAACCATCAAGAAAAAGATAAACAATCCTCTTTTCACTCATATCAGGTACCATAATAGCTACTTTTTGAAACTCCTCTACATACTCATTAACTGGTTTGGTTTGCCTCAACTTTGAAAATTTTTTAGAATACTCTTCATCATCCTTGAGATCAAATCTATCTATCACTCTTTGACTAAAATCATCAAATGTAGTTACCTGATCATGACCTTAAGTAGTCATTCCATGATACCACCAATTATAGGTTCCATCTTCCAAGTGTAGACTTGCAAATTGAACGACATCACTCTCCTTCATGGGGTTAAGTTTGAAGAAGGTCTGTAATTTTTGTAGCCATGCTCTAGCCGAAATTTTATTTGTTCCATCAAAAGTAAGTGTTGTAAACTTGCTTATTTTATTTTTTAGCTCTCTTCCACTTATGTCTTGCTCCCTCCTGTACTCTTTCTTGGGCATCAAAGTGTTCATCATATCCACATATTCTCTAAAAGGAACTAAACTGCAAAAATCATCATCTAAGCCATTGTAAGTAGCTCTTAATGCAATCAAGTTACTTGTAACTTCTTCCATAAGACTAAGGGCTAGATTTGGTACTGGTGGCTCATCTACAGGAAAGAAAATAGTTTTTGTTGATTTAGAGGGTGTGGGTTTCAGATTTCTTGGCTCCTCTAAAGTGCTCCCTCTCTCATTAGTAGATACAACTCCTTGAAGTTTTTCTGTCAATAATCACAAAGCCTCTCTAATTTATGCCAAACTATCCACTATTTTCTTTTGAGTGTTCTGGACGTCCTGGAAGAATTCTTTTGCCATCTCATCTGGTTCAGCCATACTTGTCCCTTCCTTGGATTTTTTACTTTTATTTTCAACTGGAGGTTTCATCAAAACTTTTTTATTCTTTTCTCGCTGCAAATATCTCTTTTCTCTTTCACTTAGTTGCATACAAACTTCTACAAACCCTCAGGCTAGCAAGATCATAGCTCTGATACCATTGAAATGTCCCCTTTCCAATTTTTATATCATAATTAAGTCCTCTAATCAGATTATTAAATCAAACAATCAACTCTTTGAAAGATTATGCAATTTCTCAATAAAACCCAAATCACGTATGCCCGAAATAGTGCCAAAAACTTCACAGCTTCACATATTATTGATAAATCTGAAAGTAGAAATTTTTATAGAAATTTTTCTAGCATAATGGCCTACAAAATTACATTTCCACATCTATATAGAGTTTACACAACAGCTCCCAAATGAAGGACAAAAATAATGCTCATGAGGCTCCTGAAAACAACACAAAATAGCCCGGAAACACATTAAAACACTAATAATATATCATAGAAGTATAACCACGACCCAAGACATATATTCAAATCTATTTTAACATCAAAATGTCTGCAATATATTAGAAAACCAAACTGACATGAAATACTCAACTGGAAACACCAAACTCTTACAAGAAACACACCCAAAAACTCACAAATTTGCACTGTTCAGCACAAGGGAAAAATCTGCATGAGCTTGAACATGGAATGGCCTCAAAATCCCATCCTTATCCTTCCTAGAAACTTGAAAACTCCCATCTTTGGGTCTCCTTCTCCACAAGTTTGGCATCCTCTGAAGAACAACAAAGCAATGACCAAAAATCAAGTTCTAGAATGAGTCTGAAATGCCTCCAAACCCCTTTAAAAGATGGTATAACCCTAACTCACGACCAAGAGGGGTCAATAATACATATTTTAATAATAATTATCATTTATTAATCCATTGGTTTCCAAAGATTAGCCTCTTTTCCTGAAACTTCACTTTTTGAGCCTGCCAGCCTTAGCAAAAGTTATTATTTTTAATTATTTGAAAAGGGGACATGATAATATGTATTTTAGGTCTTGTTGTACTTAAAAAAGTATCCTATCTCTACAATATAATCTAACTTGGTATGTATATCACCTAGAATATGGAAATACTCCAAACTTCCAAATATCCTGAAGTGACTAACATCAGTCTTCTTCCCTATGAAAGCTTCCTCTAGTGTCATCTTCCCTAGTACCTTATGTAGAACCCTTTTCTATATGTATACAACTGTACTACATTCCTCTACTCATAAATAGTGGGGCATATCCTGGTCATGTAGCATATCCCTTTCTTCCTCTAATATAGAATGATTCTTTCTCTCAACAATTTCATTGTGTTGTGGATTGTAAGGAATAATCTTGTCTCTCTTGATTCTTTCATTGGTACAAAGCTCCTGGAATTCATTTCCTTTGTACTCGTCTCCATTATCTGACCAAAGAACCTTTATCTTCCTTCCTTATGAGTTTTCCACAAGATCCTTGAACTCTCAGAATTGATTGAAAACCTCATTCTTGGTCTTCAAGAAGTATATCCAAGTCTTCCTAGAGAAATCATCAATAAAAGTAACATAGTACTCATATTCTCTAAGATACTTCACTGATATTAGTCCACCTACATCTGAATGTACTAGATCATGAACACCCTCAGATCTAGTGTCACTCCTTGGAAAAGATTCTTTTGCAAACTTTCCCAACACACATCCCTTACATACATCATCATGCTTTGTGCTCACTTAAAGAATACTTTTCACTATCTCATGAAGAAATTTAAGTGCTCCATGATGTATATAGATCATCCTCCTATGCCATAGATCTCCAAGATTTCTAGGATTATTTTTTCTCATGAGGGCCTTAGGAGTATCAAACTATAATCTATAAAGGTGACTGCTCCTAACTCTAATAGATACAGGTGATTTCCAATCCTTGTGCTTGATCAACATATGTGTCCCTCTAAAAAGTACATTATACCCTTTATCCTGAAGAATAGATACTAAAATCAGATTCATACCTAAGCCTGACACATGAAACACATCATGAAGGGGAATAATCTTTGCATTTTCCCTCTAAAACTAAATAGTCCCTTTCCCAATTGGGTTAAACTTGGATAAGTTCTCCATAGAAATATGAATACTGGTATCATCCTCCTTATAACTAGAGAAGTACTCTCTAACTCATGTCATATGAAATGATGCCCCACTATTTATATACAAAAAACCCTGTGAGGTTGAGCTAACCTTACAAGTTATGAGTGCAAACTCATCCTCCAATCTACTAGAGAGCTCATCTACACTTGTTGAAGCTGCCACCTACTTCTTGCCCTTATTTTCATTCTTTTTCCTTTGTACTCAATCATTGACATAGTGGCCAAACTCATGACAACTAGATCACTTCACCTTAAATAGGTCCTTCTTCTTCGTCTTCTTCTTCTTCTTCTCACTTTTTGAATTCCATCCTTTGCTAGACCCCTTCTTCGCTTTCCCTTTTCCCGTTAGGGAAATGTTTTCTTGTTCCACCTCATTTTTTTGACTCTTGTTGTTGGCTCTATTTGCAAGACTTAATCTAAACTCATCCTGAGTAAAATCACTCCATGGTCGATCCCAACTTGGTAAGGTGTCTCGTCCATTGACAACTTGAACAAAGAAATCCCACTTCTTAGTAAACCCATTTAGGAATATTTAACTAGCTCATCATCACCGGGGCTATCTCCAATAGCTGCTAACTTATCCTTGACAAGTCTAAGTCTGGTGAGGCAACTTGTGACATCTTCTCCTTTGTTCATCTAGGTATTCTTTAACTTTTCTCTAAGAATTAGCTTTCGGTTAGTGGTAGCATTCTGGTATAGATTCAAAATGACATCCCACATCTTCTTTGCACTATCTAACTCTACAATATGTGGAACAATATGGTCCTTGACACCATCAAGGATTATCCTTTGCGCCTTGGTATCATCCTTCTTGTATGCAACAAGTTATCTTGGATTTGTAGGTACAACTATAGTACTAGTAACATAATCCTTGATACCATGTTCTTCCAACAATAAAGAAATTCTAGCTTTCCAGACACCAAAATTAGAGGCTCCATCCAATTTGTCTTGATCTCTCAAACTAGTTGAGGCCATCTCAAAGAAATAATAACTCGAAAGAGGTCAAACTAGGTTTTATAAACCCTCAATTTATTTCATTTTCCTACGGTACACCTTTTCTACCATCAACACTTCTTTGATACCATGTGAAAATTCTATGGTAGTCGTTTCTTATTAATATCCTCTCTTATAAATTTTATTTAACTATCGAATATTAATTCACAACTAATATTAAAAAATAACATAACTACAACTTCACCAATAAAAACACAAAAAGAAATATGCAACACAATGACACGATATTTTAAGACAATGGTCCCTAGAAAAACCCCAAAGGGAAAACTAGTACTGCAAATGAGAAATATATTAATCTTCAGCAAATTAAGAGATACAAAATTTCTTGCTTCTTACTGGTAGAACTCTGACAATCTCTAAATTTCTCCCGCTAATATGCCCCCACTACTATCCCCAGCACTATGACTATGCACTTGCTAACACTGCAAGATTTATTTTCTATCACTACAAATTCATTTTCTAACACTGCAAATGCATCTTCAACTTGTGTTTTTGTGTTCTCCAAATGCCCCTAGACCCTATTTTATACTACCCTTGTTGGAAAACCAATGACCGAGATCATTTCTCAATCGACGACTGAGAATAAAAATAACTTAACAACCAATAAAAAGATTGGTTGCAAGGTGTCACTTAAGGAAATCAATAATTATCCCTACACTAACAAATTTGTTTAGGAAAATAATTATTTTCTGATTATTAGCAAATCCAGACAAACAACTGGCCATGCTAACAAACTTACACAATACAATAGTTCTATTTTGTTATAATAGATTAAGTTCTTTCACTTCTACTGTTGTATTTTTTTAATCTCTATTTTCAATATTCTATACATTTATAAAGTTTAGTATGGGATAGTTAATTTACAACATATCATAAATTCATTTGATTTCCTTGTATTATTTGTAATGCAATTCTCTATTATTACCAATAATTTAAGTATGTTACTTGTAATGCATCTTTTATTATTATATTTTTATTTAATTTATTAAAATTCATATAATAGTATTATTCATGTGATTGTCATAATTGTGAATTTAACAGTTAGAGAAAGAAAAAGATCTATTTTCTTTTTACTTATTTCTTATGTCTTGATCCCGAATCATGGAATGTGATTCAAAAAGTTAATGGAAAGATGTTTGCATAATTTACTAAAGATCAAATAGTATGAATTGTAAAATGTTACTGTCTTTAATATAATTAATTTTATCCTTAAGTAGATATTATAATTGATTATTTCTATTTAATAACATGGAAGCAGTTTTAACTTTTTCTAGTGGTTTTTCATAATTAATTGTATGGAAAAGTTTATTTTGGTCAAATACAGAAAGGTTGGACCACATGAAAAGAGTTGAATAATGTCTACTAAACTTGTTTCAACCTAGTTGTAACATATGCCTCCTAAGAGATGCCTTCCTAGTCAAGATCCAAGGTCCATTATTAACATGAAAGTCTAATCATAGTCAAGAATGATTCCATGTCAATATTGTATTTACTCATTATCATAAGACATAAAACCATGTACACATTCAAACCTAACCTATCTATATTTATAATTTATTTAGATTTAGTCTCATTCACATTATTGTATCTCAAAAATAAATAAAAAATTCAAGACTATTCCAAGAAACACGTGTAGGACACCTAAAATTTACCCCACGAGAGATCTTAAGAGATCTTAAGACAAGGTATAATTGAATATATATAGATAGATATATGACAATGGATGCAATTGCTAAGTATATATTAATTAGAATTGACATAAGCGTATTCGTTACGATATGAAATGACTACCGCTTTGGAAAGATGTCCGCAATCCAGTCAATGCTTGAGCAGATGATCGGAAAGATTCCACAAGGTTACGATAATAAAATATTATACTGTATCCGTCGGTCCTCACATGAGGCAGAAACGTTTATTGCCAGTCCTTGTGGAATATTTTTCCCAGTTGTCTCTACGCAATAATAGCTACAGTGTAAGACTGATTTGTTCACGGCAAGGAAAGATTGACTCAAAATTTTGTATTTGAACTGGAGTTAATTTAGATATCTTGTTAGAATTTGGGAGGAAAAGAAAATGTTTCATGTTTTGCTCTTTCTAATGATTTTGCCTTCAGTCCTATGTGAGGATTCAATGAATGTTTGCAATAGAACCTCAACTTACGCAGCGGGGAGTACATACTTCATAAACTTGGATACGGTTATCAATGATCTTTCTCGTAACGCTCCTCAAAGTTCAGGTTTTAACAGGTCTTCCAGTGGCCTATATCCCAATAAAGTCTATGGCCTGCTCCTCAAAGTACATACAATGTTGCTCCAAGTAACTGCACCAACGCCGCAGGAGGACGCGTGTTGATGGTTGACTGTTTCTTGCGCTATGATTACTTCAATTTCAGTTCGACACTTGATACCCTTGTGTATTTCTTTAGGGATTTGGTGAATGTCACGCAGAATGTGCAGGGTTTCATATCCACAACCTCTAGCCTTCTGTCTAAATTGTCTAGTCAAGCTTATATCCCTGCAGATAAACTATTTGCTGTTGGATCGGCCAACCTTTCGTTTACATCGGATAAGGTGTACGGCCTAGTTAAGTGCTGGAGAGATTCGTCCATCGGGGATTGTATGACATGTTTAATTCGAGCAAGGCGAGAGTTGGAGGAATGCTGTTCAAAAAGTCAAGGAGCAAGAGCTATATCAGGAAACTGCGCAATGAGATATGAGATGTACCAATTTTTTGACTTGGAGGAACCGTCACATCACCATCACCATTACCTTCCACTGAGGTTTCATCGCCACACCGCGCAACTTCCACACCCAGTTTTCTGCCGGTATCCCAGGCGAAATCAACAGGTAATTAAGTCCTTCAACTTAATTTTATGTTCTCTTCAATTGTTCCTTTAATTATCTTATTTAGATATTCCTTAAGTGTTTTGGATTTCGTTAAATAACAATAAAGATTAGATGTGCAGGGAAATCCTCAAAAACATTACCCCTAATACTGGGCCCTTTCGGAGGCATTATGGTGTTACTCATTTGTTTAATTCCTACGAGGAAAAGACTCGAATCTGCCATTTTCGGGGGTCAGTAACTTTACCTACCCATAAGGAAGGTGGTCTGGTTCTTATTTTCGAATTTGTTTGATTTTAGTCTAAAAAACGTTTAGTACACATACCCACCTTTCTATAGATCGTTAATGCTTTCAAAATTATGATCATTTTTAACTTCATTTGGACAGTAGTTTTAGATAAGTCTGTTTTTCAAATAAAAGATAGTTTTATCTATTTTTTGAGTGTTTATTAATTGTAACTGTAATTTCAATAAATATGTAACCTCTGTATTATTTATTCAAGCTGATACATAGAATTATGAAAGTTTCCTCTCTAAAACAGAGCATACAGTTTTTATGTTGATGAAGTGTTTTATATTGATGTTTTTCAATTGCTGTTAGAGATTTCACACTTACTGACTCTACAGAGAGGCATGGATTTCCCTTTCAATTCGAGTTAATTAAACAGGAGCAACACGTTACTTTCAGCTTGGAAGAACTTGCAAAAGCCACTGACAATTTTCATGACGATAACAAGCTTGGAAAAGGTGGCTTTGGTGTCGTATACAAGGTAAAGGAGATCTTTGCCCTGAAACAAATAGTATTTCCATGGACTTGAAAATAAAGAGATTTCCTAGAGAAGTCTAATTTTTCTTTTATCTTTCAGGGAAGAACTAAAGACGGAAAGGAAATAGCAGTGAAAAAACTGTCTGCGAAGTCCGCAGTCACACAAGTCAATAAAGAATTCAAGAACGAAGTGCAGCTTGTGGCCACTGTTCAACACCGAAACCTTGTGAAACTGTTGGGATGTTGCGCTGACGGAGTCGAAAGGTTGATTGTTTATGAGTATCTGCCCAACAAGAGCCTTGACACCTTCCTTTTCGGTAAGGTTCATTTGGTTTCATTATCATCAAACTCTTTAGTATTCCAATGTTGTTTGAAAGACATGATAGTTTTAGAATTGGCATAGCAGATCCAGATAATTCTAGACTGTTAGATTGGCAAAAACGTTATAATATTATCATGGGGATCGCCCGCGGGCTTCTCTATCTTCATAAGGATTCGCGACTGAAAATTATTCACAGAGATATTAAACCGAGCAATATTTTGCTTGACGACAAATTGAATCCAAAGATAGCTGATTTTGGTCTTGCTAGACTTTTCCCTGACCATGAGACGCATATCGAAACAACAGTTGCAGGCACATGGTAAGAATCACGAGACGTTCGGTGTAGTATTTATTATTTGAGTGGATGATGTATAAGTTTTTGTAGATGGCAAAGAGTGAATGTTGATGCGGCGCGCATTGCAGCGGTTACATGGCTCCAGAGTATGTAAAAGAAAAGAAGCTCTCTGTTAAAGCCGACATTTATAGCTTTGAAATGCTACTGCTTGAGATTGTCAGCGGAAAGAAAAATACACCTAGTCAAAACTTATCAAAATTGGTGACGACCTTAACTAATTTGCTAATCATTCATTTTAGGTTTGGTGATCTTTTTACCGTAGATTTACTGAACTGATGATGTGTTATGTAGGCATGGACACTGTACATTGGGGGAAATATACTGGACATGATGGATTCAACAATTTTAGAAGCATGCCCCGAGGATCAAGCGTTGCGATTCATTCATGTTGGGCTCTTGTGTGTTCAGGATGATGCAACAACACTCCGTCCACCCATTTCTACTGTTATTCTGATGATATCAAGCACTTCAATGACGTTGCCCACTCCAAAAGAGCCCGCTTTCCTAACCTGAAAAATCTGAGGTTGAAAGGAGAACGGCATCGCAGACATCTGGGACGACCACGTCATCTACATCAGGCGTTCCTTCAGGAAATGAAATTCCCATGACAGAAACGAATCCAAGGTGAGGCTAGACAAAGTGGACCATGGATTAGGCCTACATCCAAAACTGAAGGCTACGACTCCGTTCTGACTACTCTTCCGAGTAATTAATTCTCAGTCATCTCTATCATAGTTTAGCGCGTCCTAGTTCATTTACAACCGACCCTAAATTTGTGACGTCCAGTTTTTCTACGAAGAGTAGGATTTAGAGCACAGCACATACCTAGTGAGAGTGGAATTTGTGATGATTTAAGTGTTAATATCGAGAATACTTTTTTCATTAAGTAATTGATTTCGGTTAATTTCATGGTTAGTATTGGGATTGCTTGTACAAGTCAATAGAACTTCATTCTAATATTGTAATATTTTTATGTAAACGTTTTATATAATAATATTTTTATGTGTTATCAAAACTTGTTTTAGGCTAGTCTTATTACAATCTTTCTGAATTTCTAACTTCGACTAGTGATTAAAAAATTATTTGGATCAATTAGAATTTAATGTTTTTTAATTTTATTATAAAATTTATTTATTGTATAGTGTAAATTTATATTTCTTAAATTGTAAAAAATAAGTTGTAGCTAGGGGAGAGGACCCGGTAGTTGAGCACCCTAAATTTGCGTTTCTCAAAATCCTACGTGGAAATTTCAAATCACTCCCATTTTTTTACAATAGCTTAGTTTGCGAGTCTCCTGCTTATAACTAAGTTTTAGAACCACATCATCAAATATGATGCCACTTCCGCATGCTTTTAGCCAAGGTGTCCAAAACAGCCTAAAAAAATGTTGAGGCCAATCATAGTGCATTAGGGACCCCAATAGTTGTGCAGTTGATGTGGCATCACATGATTGGCTTCTATTTAGAACAAAGAGCACATTTCATTCAATTATGGGTAGTCATCATTAGAAAAAACAACTTTACAGTCACAACTATTGGTACAATGTTGTCAAAAATATTAGATATTAAATCAACAAATGTGGGTATTAAGTTAAGAACTGTTGTCACAACTATTGGAACGTGTTTAGGTACTAGGTCCTCTCCCCTATTTGATTGATCAAAAAAAGTGTATCTCTTACAAGGATTTTATGAATCTACTATGATTAAACAACTTTTACCTATATTCCCATAAATATGATCAAATTTTCAAGTAGTTTTAAGAAGTCACATTCTTTTAAAACTAATTACAAATATATATTCCTTTATAATATAATACATGTTTTAATCAATGATCAAATTAGTATGCATAAAATACATTTTGATGAAATATTAAAATAAGAAATGATTGTAATATACGGTCAGCTAGGGATGATGTATTCAATCTTTTATCTTTGTGCGGGCTAGTGAAATCCCTAGCCACACCCTATCTATACCTTAGTGTGTGTTTGAGGTGGGTGTGTAGGAAATTATTTATATTCAAGTATGAGGAGTCAGTTTTGGTTGTTTTGTTGTGTGGTGAAGGTTGGTGCACCTTCTAGTGGTTTTATTTATCAAGCTTTAATGTCATTTTCCCCTTTTCACTGGCCATGTAGGAAGGCATTTGGTGTTGTGTTTCTTTTGTGTGGTGTTTTGTGTCCTACTTCTCATTTGGGTGAGCTTTGGTATTGGGTTTTGGTCTTAATTAGACCTCCTCTCCAGTGCTATATTTTTTTTGTCATTTGGGCTTGGCCTAAACATTGCAGAGGGAAGTATATCTTTGATTTTGAAAATCCATGCAACTATGGATACTAAAATACCATCATGTTTTATACATACAAATGCTATGTAGTCTCTAATTAAAAAAATTTCTAGCAAGGGCTCTCCAACTATGAAGCATTTACCCATAATTAAAAAAATGTGAACAACTATTTGTAGAGATCTTAGGATCATCCTATATTAGTTATAGGATGAAAAATTTATATGAATAAGCATTCTCTTATATGAAAATTTATTGGGCTTTGACCTTCTATGCTTGATAAGGAATCTTGGGCATGATAGATGTAGAAACCTAAAGGAGTCTTGAAAATTATGATGGCGGCAAACAACTACTCTTTGGTTGGTTTTTTTTGCGTGGAAAATAGGAATTATAAGGTAATTAAAGGTGTCCCTTATTTTTATAATCAAGATGGGATTTTTATTTAATCCAAGTGCTTTAGATTCAAATCAACTAAGGAGCTTTCCTTGAGGGTCCCTCTCTTGGACTATCTTTGTAGGCTTTCACTTGAATTTTTGAGGAGCAAATTCTTCACTCAATTTCTCTCCTACTTGAAAAATCTATAGGCTATATTTAGATAGAAAGGTAATCCCTTATGCCAAAATATATGTTCAAATTGATTTAAATAACACTCTAAAAAAATTTGTGGAATTTTGTCTTGGATTCTCTTCTTGGATTCAATAACTCAAGTATTAAACATTGTCACCCATATGTCAAATTTTTCATGAGTATGGGCATTTGAAAAGGAAAGTCCCTAAATCTAAGGGCATGTGCACAAATATGGTTAATACAAAAGCGGCCACTCACAAAAAACCCAAAAATAATACTAGCGCATTTAACCAAAACTCAAATTATGGCTCATAAAATCTGACCTGTAACATGTACATAATTTTTTATTAAAAGCATAAGCCTGATTTAATATTAAAAATGATAACAACAAACAAACCATAACTAGAGTTTGATGTAATATGGAAACCATGATTAGTTAAAAACCAAAACCAAAACACAGTTTTATGACCTTTAATTTTTTTTAAGTGGTTGACACGAAAGAAATGACAAAAATTCTAAAAACTAAAATAAATATGATCAATTTTTTGTTTCTATCAACCAAGTTTAGATGTCATGACATCAAAGAGGAAACGCACTAGTTGTCACAAACTAATTGTGCAAAGATGTATGTCTTGCAAGTCTTCCTCTCTTCTAGGTTGACAAGAAGCATTCATAAAAATAGGATCATCCTAAAGAACCTAGGACATCATGTTTGTAAACACATTTAACACTATGAATGGCTCTTTGAAACTAAGCTTGTTCACCCAAATATTAGTCACAATCACACCAATAGTTGGAGAGATTCAAATTCGATCATGATAAAATCCCAATCTTCCCCTGCATTTGAGAGGGGCATTCCCTCGTATGATGTAGGGATATTTGGTATTTGTTTACATTCCACTTGAAAGTACAAAAATGAAGAAAGATAAAACTAAACAAAGGGTAACAAAAACCTTACTGGTAGACATAAGAATACTAGGTAAGACACCATGATCGATAAAAAACTACATAAGGGGTTTAAGGACAAGATGAGTTAGATGTGCAAAATGATGAAAGTAAGGAAACATATTTCCACGTACGAGGAAACAGGTATCCTCAACACTTTCTAACTAAGATACTAGGGTGTGAACATGCTTTGAACATCTTTTACATATATCATTAATATTAAAAACTAACAAATCACATAAATACACAAAGGGATTACCAATCTAACATATGAGAAATTGATAATAATATATGAAATGTACATTTAAGAAACATTAATCAAATGCATTCATAGTTATCCTTTTGAAAATGTACAAGTTCAAAATCCTTTACCAAGTATAAAATGCAAACATGAAAGTTCTCAAAAGGTTTCTCTACATTTTTCTCTAGAGTTTCTCCATCTTCCAAAAATTCCCTTTTACATTACCAATGCCCAAAATTTATAGGCTTTTCTTGATAACTAACACATAACCACTTAGAATAACCACCTAAATTATTAACCACTTAGGGTAACTACTTAAAGGACCACCTCTAGTGACTAAACTACTAGTTAACCTTTAATAATTACCTTTTGAAGGCAAGTTGGGATTTACCTAACCTTTATAAATATTAAGTCCAGATTAAAAATTTTAGTTACAATAAGTGACATAAGTCACTTTTTTAAATTGACCATTTAAAACTATGTGTGAAATATTGTACCTATCTACAAATACAACACTTTAGTAAATAATTAGTTTAACGAGTTAGTATTCTAAATTAAAGTCAAATACACAAATAAAACTCATTGAAATGAACCTATTACTCCCTAGTCACGAGGATTCCTAATTTAAATCAGTGCTCTCATAATGTTTTTTTGTTCTAATGGAATTTACAGTTCTCTTGTTCAATAGAATACTTTCATGAAAATCCATCTATATGAATGCAAATGTGATTGATTTGATGATGCTATATGATGAAATTTGTCCTAAATTGATTCAATTAAGCTAGGATGCAAAGCTATTTGACTGAATGATGCATCTACAAATTCTAATGTGATAAAAATTAATATGGATGTGATGCTAAAATGATACAATTAAGATAAAATGAGCTCTAAAAATGTAAATTCCTTCAAAAGTCAAACTAGCATGACGTACATGCAATTCTAAAATTATGATATGGAAATGATCAAATCTGAATAATTTTATAGATTCTCAGTGTAGGGAAAATGAGAAAAATTGAATTGGATAGTTAAGATTCTCCAAATTTGAATTGGATGGTTGAGATTAAAATCAAGTGACAAATCTATGTCCTCTACTTTTACTGGTTTGTTTGTGGCAAGTTGTTTTCCCTTTTGTGAGTAAGTTGAGTGACAAGTGGCACTTATAGATTGAGAGGATAATTTATAGACATTTGATTAAATCAAGATAAATAATTTCCTTAGCCATGTCATTTTTGGATGTGAATTTAATTAATCAGCTAGGAAAATTAATTAATTAGGAGCATGGTGTTAGGCCATTTTTTCCAGTCATTGCAAAATCTCATGAAGGTTACCTCTCCCCTAAATGTTTCATGGTTTGTGTCCTCCCCCATGATTTTTAATGTTGTCACCTTGCTCTGGTCCAAACTGTGTCTCCTACTTTGCAAAACCCAGAAAGTTTTTTAATTTCTAAGGTCCGCGGGAAGCAAAATAAAAATTATGCCAAAGTGTCGAAAACCCACTATGTTTTCGAAAATCCATGTTGTTTTCGACCTTTTTGGCCTATTTAGAACCCTCAATGTTTTTGGCTTCCTTGTTTGCCTTTGTGTCATGTTGAAAATTTTGTGTGTTTTCAATCTTTCACTGAAAACACTGTGTGTTTTCGACCTTGCGTGTGCTCTTTTCTGTTGGCTCTCCTTGTTCTTTTTCCTAACCGCACAAGTGCGATGATGTGGGGCCAGTGGGAGGAGATCAACGGTCGGTGTGTGATCGCATGGAATATTCCTTACCCATGCAATCATGTGCCTACCATCGATTTTGTCTGTTCCAGCGTTGCTTCTGTTTGGTGGGCCCGATGTCAAAGTGGGGACAGATGGCACGTTCCTATTGGTTGTCGCATGGCCACATGTCAGATTTTTTTGACATGTGATTATGCGACGGCTTGCCATCTATCCCCATGGGGCCCTTTGTCTTTTGTTGCTCTTTGGCGGTGTGATGACGTTTCGGCGGTGGGCCCGGGAGATGCAAAGGAGGCAAACATGTGGCAACCTATGATTGGTTGTTGCATGGTTGCATAGCCCAAAATTTGGCTATGAGATCATGCAATCGCTTGCCACGTGTCCTTGTTTGCGGTTGTGGAGTTGTCCCATGGTAGGTTCCGGTGATGGAGTTCTTGGTAGTTGTGGTGGTAGTTTTCTTTTGGCTGGCAGTTACAGTGGCGGTTAGTGTTTGCGGGCTGGCGCATGTTCGCATAACCCATTCCCGGGTTATGCGATCATGCGATAGGGCACCATGTGTCCCTGTGGGCCCATCTATGGCTGTTTGGTGGGCTCAATGGAGGGTGTTGTCGTGGTGGTTTTTGGTTGGATCATGCTGGCAAGAAGGTGAGTTTTGTAAGGAAACTCAGGTGTGGAAACAACTTCCTACGTTAATCTCTATAGGAGAGTATTGTGCAAATTCTTATAAATCCTTATAATTTCAGATTCGTTAACTACTTTAACAAAGATATTGCAACCACATACAATGCATATAGAAAAATAGAGAATGCCACAATGATATACCCTGGGGAAACCTTTCGGTAAAAACCCCAGCACTCCAAAACCTGCATAATGTATTAATCAAAACTATTACAGCTTACAATACACTTGCAATGCAAGTTCTTTTAGAAGATTTATAAACCCTTGAAGACAAATCACGACAGCATAAAAATGTTCCAACCATACACTTGCATCACCTCTCTTTGCAACCCTAAAAAAGCTTATATCATATGCTTCACTTTTTAGGGTTACTCCCAAAGATAACTGTATTAGGGTTTTACCATTCTCCGTATTGGGGAAGAGTGTACAATACTCAAATTTATCAGTTGCCACATGTCTTCACCTATCATTGAATCTTCCTGACATAACTCTTATGTGTCGTAGGAATCTGTCATAACCATTTTAGCCATGATCTCCTTATACACAATTCAAGATGCCGACATATCAACATTATTTGCAAGAAATACATTTTACAAAACAAATAATAAGAATAGGAATTATCCAAGGTTGAGACACCTTATTCCTAACATTCTCCCACTTGTCAAACACCTTGTAAGAGCAACAGGAACATAACAAGAACTAAATGCTATAGGCCAAAAGGCCCATAGACTCTGAACACCATCTGAACTTCTCAGTGCCCACTGGTTTCGTTAATGCATCTGCAAAATTCTTCAGAGTATCTAGCTTCTCCAAATTTACCTTTCCATCTTCCACCATATCTCTCACAAAGTGAAACTGCACATCAATGTGCTTCGTTCTAGCATGGAAAGTTGGATTCTTTGCAAGGCAAATAGCGCTCTAACTGTCACACCAAATAGTAATATATTCTGCATCAACACCAACATCAGAACACAATCTTCTAAGCCAAACGGCTTCTTTACAAGCATGAGTAGCAGCCATGTACTCAGCTTCTGTAGTGGACAAAGCAACCACAGGTTGTCGCTTACTCATCCAACTAATGGCACCACCAAACATAGTGAACACATAAGCACTGGTGGATCTCCTGCTGTCAATATCACCTGCCCAATCTAAATCCACAAACCCATGAATACAAACTGAATGCAGAGATCTAGAAGAGTTACCATGATAGCATATGGAGTAATTTGATGTACCCCTCAAATATCTGAATACTTGCTTAACTGCATCCCAATGTACCCATCCAGGGTTAGCCATAAACTGACTCAGGACTCCCACTGCTTGGGCAATGTCTGGTCTAGTACAGACCATAGCATACATAAGACTACCAACTGCACTAGCATAGGGTACTCTACTCATGTCCTCCACCTCACTAGGAGATTTTGGACAATCATCTACATATAACTTTGTTCCCATAGAAATAAGAACACATAGTGGTCTACAATCTGCCATGCTGAACCTGTCCAACAAAGACTTCACATACTTACTCTGACTCAACCAAAGTTTTCTATTAGACCTGTCTCTACTGATTTCCATACCCAAGATGTACCTAGCTGCCCCAAGATCTTTCATCTCAAACTGTGCTGACAACTGAGATTTAAAATAAAAAATCATACCCTTACCCTTCCCAAACAACAACATATCATCAACATATAATGCAACAATAAGAAGGCAATCATTTTCAACTCTGAAATAAACACAATGATCTAATTTTGATCTTACAAATCCAATTGACAACACAAAGGCATCAAACTTAAGGTACCACATCCTAGGAGATTGCTTCAAACCATATAGAGATTTCTTTAATCTACAAACTAAGGATTCTTTACCTTTAACAATGTAGTGCTCAGGCTGTGACATATAAATCTCTTCCTCCAAATCACCATGAAGGAAAGTTGTCTTCACATCCATCTGTTCTATCTCTAAATCATATGATGCAGCAAGAGATAACAGAAATCTAATGGATGTCAACTTTGCAACAGGAGAGAATATTTCACCATAATCTATTCCCTCTACCTATGAATACCCCTTTGCAACCAATCTAGCTTTGTACCTTTCAACACTGCCATTTGCACAGAATTTCTTCTTGAACACCCATTTACAGCCAACAAATTTTCTCCCTTGAGGAAAAGGTACAAGGTCTCAAGTTTTGTTTTTCTCCAATGAAGCCATCTCATCATCCATAGCCTCAATCCAGGAACCTGCATCTTCCATGCCCAAAGCCCCTTTCACAGATCTAGGGTCATCAGTGTTAGTAATCAAAGTAAAGGCACAACTGGAGTCTAACATAGAATAACCAAACCTTTCTAGTTTCTTTCTTTCTCTCATGGATCTCCTCAAGGGCTGTGGTTGAGGTTGTTCTTCCTCTTCTTCCAAACTATCAGAGCTGCTAGAGCTCTCCTCATCATTAGGCCCAACATGGTCTCTCTGTTCAGTCTTCTCAGGGGTAGGAGGCAACTGAACAACATCTTTTTCCTTTTCTTTTTCATCTGGTTGTAGCACAATAGGAGAAGATGTTAGCTCTCTGAAAATAACATTTCTACTATACAACACCTTACTAGTCACAGGATCCCAAAGCTTGTATCCTTTCACACCAGCACTGTATCTGATGAAAATACATTTAACAGCTTTGTTTTCCAACTTAGATCTTTTCTCCTTTGGAACATGTGCATAAGCTTCACAACCAAAAACATGAAGATGTCTAATTGAAGGCTTCTTACTAGACCACACCTCCATGGGTGTCTTACCAACAAGAGCTGATGTAGGAGATCTATTAACTAGATAGCAAGCAGTGGCCACAGCTTCGGCCCAAAACATTTGTTCTAAACCAGCTCCACTAAGCATACTCCTAGCCTTCTCCATCAGTGTCCTGTTCATTCTCTCTGCAACTCCATTTTTTTGTGGGGTATAAGGAGTTGTCTTATGCCTCTCGATACCTTGTTCTTTACAGAATTGTTCAAACTCTACTAAGAAAAACTCACCACCATTGTCAGTTCTCACACACTTAATCTTCTTACTAGTCTGATTCTCTACAAGAGCTTTAAATTCCTTGAACCGACTAAAGACTTGTGTCTTACTAATCCACGTCCTTCTACTATAATCATCTATGAAAGATACAAAAAATATAGACTTGGAGATTGAAAGAACTTTTACAGGACCAAATACATCAGAATGAATAAGATCCAAAACATCAAAAGATTTGTGAGAACTAGAGTAAAATTGAACACGATTTTGTTTACCATAGACACAGTGTTCACAGAAGTCAAACTCGAGATTGCAATCATTTAACCCCTCAACGAGATTTTTATTTTTCAGGGTTCTGAGACCCTTTTCACCAATGTGGCCAAATCTCATATGCCACAACATTGTCTTTTCTGCAGGAAGCTTACCTTCCAAAGTGTTTGCACTACCATTGGAACCAATAGCCACAGACTTTTTCACTGCTTGTTCAAATGGTGAGGATGAAGAACTATTACATAGAGGAATACATGCATCTAGCTGAAATAAGGTACCTCTCCTAGTACCCCTTGCACGCACTATCGATCCTCTCATCATCTTGCATCCTTCTTTCAAAAAAACAACTTGCACACCTACATCATTTAGCATACTTACAGATAATAGGTTTCGTGCCAAACCTAGAATGTGCATAACTCCATTGATTCCCTTTACTCATCCATCAAGAAATTTGATAGTGACCCTTCTGCGTCCAACTATCTTTAGGTGAGAATCATCACCCAAGTACACCTTTCCACCATCAAACTCTTCATATTTTGAGAATCAGTTTCGATGAGAGGTCATGTGAAAAGATGCACCTGAGTCAACCAACCACACATCATCAGATGCATGGGCCGCCAAAGTTGTGATGAATGCATCGCCATCTTCTTGAAATCTTTCTGAAGCTAAATCTGAACCTTTCTTCTTCTTCTTCGGCTCTTTGCAATCTTTATGGAAGTGCCCAGATTTATCATAGTTCCAACATTTTGCCTTAGACTTATTGGAAGTCTTTGACTTCCCACGGGATTTGGATCTACCCTTATTGTCAGAATTATTGTCATTTTTCTTCCCTCTTTTAGTGGATCTCCCACAAACAACAAGGGCTTCTTTTTCCAAAATGGAAGCCTTTCTCTGTATCTCCTCTGATAGTAGCAAAGACACCACATCATCCATTTTGAAGGTGACTAACGTGCTTCCGAGACCCATCACAAGATGGTCCCATGAATCCGGTAAAGAACACAAAAGTGTGTAGCAACAATCCTCCTCCTCTAACTTGACACCAGCTAATGTCGACTGTGCAGCTAGTATATTAAATGCATTTAAATGATCCATTAAGGATCCACCTTCCTCCATTCGTAGAGAGTATAACTTCTTCCTCAGGAACAACTTGTTCACCAGAGATTTGGCCTAATACACGGCCGCAAGTCTTTCCCACAAACTATTTGCAGTTTTCTCATCTAGAACATTCAGAAGAACTGCATCGGTTAAACAGAGTCTTATGAGACCCTTAGCTTTACGGTCTTTGATATCCCAATCTGCTTGAGCTATAGTTGCTGGTCTTGTAGCATTTGAAGTCACTTCCCGTAGGTCACGATCTTCCAACATGTCTTCCATCTTGAGTTTCCACAACTCAAAATTAGTGCCATTAAATTTCTCCACCTCCATTCTTCTATATGATGAACTTGCCATCTCAACCTGCAAATAAGATTCAGAATGCTCTACAAAAAAATCCCACTCAAACTTGAGATCAGCTCAAAAAACCCTACCCAACAACTAGGATCAAAAGTTGATCAAGCTCTGATACCACTTGTAAGGAAACTCAGGTGCGGAAATAGCTTCCTATGCTAATCTCTATAGGAGAGTATTGTGAAAATTCTTATAAATCCTTACAATTTCAGATTCGTTAACTACTTTAACAAAGATATTGCAACCACATACCATGCATATAGAAAAATAGAGAATGCCACAATGATATACCCTGGGGAAACCTTTTGGTAAAAACCCCAGCACTCCAAAACCTGCACAATGTATTGATCAAAACTATTATAGCTTACAATACACTTGAAATGCAAGTTCTTTCAGAAGATTTCTAAACCCTTGAAGACAAATCACGGCAGCATAAAAATGTTCCAACCATACACTTGCATCACCTCTCTTCGCAACCCTAAAAAAGCTTATATCATACGCTTCACTTTTTAGGGTTACTCCCAAAGATAACGATTGGGGAAGAGTGTACAGTACTCAAATTTATCAGTTGCCACATGTCTTCACCTATCATTGAATCTTCCTGACATAGCTCTTACATGTCATAGGAATCCGTCATAACCATTTTAGCCATGATCTCCTTATACACAATTCAAGATGCCAACATATCAACATTATTTTCAAGAAATACATTTTACAAAACAAATAATAAGAATAGGAATTATCCAAGGTTGAGACACCTTATTCCTAACAAGTTTGAACGTGGGCCCAGGCTTGGAGTTCTCAGTGGTGATCATGACGGCAGGTGGGTGCATGGTACCGGTTTGCTGCATGTTCGCGTGGGCTAATTCTACAGCTTGCGAACATGTGACAAACCTATTTGCGGTGACGGTCTGGCATCGGCAGTTAACAGAAGGCAAGTCAATAATGGGTGGTCACATGTTCACATAACCCATTTTCGGGTTATGTGATCATGCGACCAATCATAATTTTGAACTCGTTTCCTATGGCAGTGAGGGATATGACTGCACGGTTGCATGACTGAGGCAAATGGTTAAGGAGCTTAGTACCCATGAAGTTTTGGTGACCGTTTGGCTTGCTGAGTCTTTTCGGTGGCAGGGGGTACCATTTTTTATGGAATTGAATGCATAGAAGACCAATTTTGGCTCAAAAGGTGTTTGCAGCTGGTTGATTTGACTATTTGAGCTTGGAGCTATGGCTTGACCCCCTGTCATGTCTGTGTTAATTTTTTAGTGGGGTTAAGTAGTTTTGAATTTCAAATGATCGTATACTTGCATTGTAACCCTGGTATAAAGGGATTTTTATGATCATTTGATGGCATTGGGAGTTAGATTTTAAAACTTTTCTGTTGTGATTCTTTGGCCAGTCTGAATTGTAATGTCTTGTCTTGATTTTTTGGCAATTTGAAAGAAAGTTGTAGGTTTGAGCTGTAGTTTGTAAGTAGGTTTCCTTTGGATTGACTGTACACACTTGAGGATTCTTTATACTTAATGCAGGCACATGATTCTCATCTCTCCCTTGTGTCAACGTAGATGAATTTTGAACTTTCTAGTTCATTGCATGACAATTTGTGTATAGGTTTTCAATCTTGAGTTCTAGTCCAGGATTAGCTTAAATGATGCTCCAGATGGAACCTAAATTTA
The DNA here is from genome assembly GCA_027943335.1 of Chamaecyparis obtusa. Classification (NCBI taxonomy): domain Eukaryota; kingdom Viridiplantae; phylum Streptophyta; class Pinopsida; order Cupressales; family Cupressaceae; genus Chamaecyparis; species Chamaecyparis obtusa. The sequence goes on from BSBK01008767.1 coordinate 279,842, forward strand.
TCTCTTGTCTATGTAGGGATATTTTGTAAGCAGTAGAGGAGATTTTACATGTGTTTATGGCTTTGAATCTTAGGTATATTTCTGGTGTGTGTGTGTGTGTGTAATCTGTCCAAGAAAACTTGCCCAATGGATGAGGCACTGGCCTAGATAAGTATTTCCTTGCTGACATGTCTTGATAGGTTGTTATGATTCAAAAAAAATAAATTAAGAACCATTCTTTAAGTTTTTCAGCATTTGGTTGTCTGTAGTTCTACCCCATAGCAATGGAGAGTCAATGAGTGTGTGGTTAACATTCAGTACTTTCTTGCTATCCATTTATCTATTTTTCAAACCTAGTTCTTGGTGTATGAAGTCTATTTTATACTAGGTTAGGTGCACCCGCCTTGGTCTTGCAGAGCTAGAAGCAGAAGAGGGCAGTCTTGTCCCTAGAGTTGGTCCAGTTACCCTAAGACCTCTTTCCATTTTGGAATTAACCATTCCTAAAATCCTCTGAGGTATACTGGCAGCCTGTTATAGCATAAGCATCATTTTGGACACCAACAAGATGGCGACTCTGCTAGGGAATGTTATTCATGCTTATCCAAACCAGTAGGTCATCATTGGAAAATAGGATTATCCTTTTCCCTTGTCTCTTTAACTCATTGGAGCATCTTCTGAGGTCAAGAAATTTCATTATAATATTCCCAATACACTTGGGTGGTGACTCAAAAATCTTTGTAGCAGTACTGGTCAGTGATTTCTTTTGCAAAGATGAGTTATAGAGGTTCTAGATCTCAGAGAAAGAAGCCTCTTGAAGATATAATGGAAGAAGGCATTCTAGGGACTTCTGGGCCTAGTCAGACAAGGGGAGGAAAGAAAAGAAGAGGTGTTTCTCAGATTTGGAGAAACAAGAAAGATACCAGACAAGAAGCCCAAGCCAGGCCTAGTCAGGAAGAAGACAATTCAGAATATGAAGAAGCTGTTGTTGACTTGGGACTGAATTAGTATGAAGATGAAATTCAAGTGGGAGATGATGAGTCAGACACCACACTCCCTGAATCAGAAAAGATCTTTGAAGAGGTTTATGAATTAGAGAGAAGAGTTCAGGAATAGCTTGCCATTAGGTAGCAGAGAGAAAAGGATAAAGAGGATAAAGTAAGACAAGCTATGATCAGGGCCGATCAGCTAAAGAGGCAATTGTTGGATTTGGAGGCAATTAATTTTTTCCCAGAGCCTGAGAGATTAGAGGAACAGCCTATTGTGCAAAGAACGCATGAGGAAAATAGGCCAAAGGATAAAGGAAAATAGAAGGCTGTTGGGATTCAGATCAATGAACAAGCTGTTGTTGATAGGACATCAGATCCAGGACTAAGATTAGACTCAGACCTTGAAATAGAAAGAAGGAAGAAAGAAATATTGGATAAAGAATTGGAGAAGGCAGAGTTGGAGGCTTCTGCTACAAAAATCAGAAAAAAGATAGATTTTCTTAGGCATGCTTCAAGACCTTCACATGCTGCTACTTCCTTTTTAGGGCAAGGTGGAAATCATGGTAACAATGCAGCTCAAGCAAATGGTGTGTCGGGTGCTGCTAGAGTTCCTGATGGTTCTAACACAAGAACATCTACATCTCAAGGAATGGATCCACTGCATGGAGCTCCTATTCATGAAAGGTACAAACAACTTACCCTCTTTGGTATTCCTAGTTATCCTAATGTAATCCCTCATGAGATTAGAAAAAAGCTTCCTAAATTTATTGGAAATAATGTCATCACATGTGAAGAACATCTAAAAAATTTCATAGATGTAATAGATGATTATAATGTAGAGCCTGATGATGTTATCATGAAGCTATTTGTACAATCCCTGATTGAGGATGCTAGGGATTGGTTTAGAGGGTTACCCCATGCTAGTATAGGGTCATGGAATCAATTTAAAAACTATTTCAAAGAACATTATGGTGATAAGACTAATGAGGGTTTTATCCTGAATGAATTCAATAATATAAAGAAAAATCAGAATGAAGAGGTCCTTGAATTCAACATAAGGTTCCAAAAGGCCATGCATAGGCTCTTGCAGGTTATCAGACTAGATGACAGGGTATGTCTTGTTACATACTTGAATGCCTTTGATGCAAAGATGAGATATCTCTTGAGAGATAAGAATCCTAGAAGTCTTGGGGAGGCTTACAAATTGGCTATCAACATAAAGAGAAATAGAAGAATATCAAGAAAGATAGGAAGAAGAGATGATTGTAGGCCTCAAATGCAGAGTAAGAAAGAAATGGGAAGGTCTGCTAACTCTAAACCCAAAGAGGATAACAATCTAAAATAGATTTTAAAGGCTTTAGAAGGTTTAAAGCCTGGAGAAAAGGGAAACAACAAGGTTGTGACTATGGAGAGGTCAGCTCCAAATAATTTTAGCAGACAGCCAAGGATGCAGAATTATCCCTACAACACTCAATGGAAAGATGGAAAGCCCATTCTCCTAACCAAGTAGGAAAGGCCTACTGGAAGGATTCCTGATCCTTTGCAGAGAAATTCAGTGAATTTAACTGATGAGGTTCCATGGTGTGTCATTTGTCAGTCTCCTCATAGTACAGAGCATTGTGTCATTGCTTTGAATTTACCTGATAATCAAGAAGGTGAGGAACAATATGATAAGGAAGGATGTGGTATGACTTCTTCACATGCATGGGATGAAGCTAACTCTACTGATGATAAAGAGGGAGAAGAGTTTGATGATGTTGGATGTGGTGCAGTAAGGAGTGAGGAGCAAGTTTCTTTAAGAAGACCATCAGATGAAGAAATTGCTCAAATCACTACAGACATGGTCACTCAAGCTAGAAGCAATTACAATTTGAGAAATAGGACAGTTGGAAGTGCAGCTAGTAAACCAAGCAGTATGTTTATCAAGAGGACAGAAAATAGTGTACAACAACATGAAGAAAAGGGCAAGGGTGCTTGTGTTTCTGACCAGGTGAAGATAAAAAAGAAAATTATGCCTATTACAGCACCTAGGAACAAAGCAAAGACATCAGATGTCGTTGTTCCTGCCTTTCAGAAGGGAGAGGAATCCTATCTCAAGGACAAATTTGATTTCACAAATGATAAGGTTGTCACTGTTTTCGATGAAGACATGAATAACTAGAAGTATGTTCCAATAGATATGTCTAAGTTGCTTTCACAGATCACTGTCAAGGTTCCACTTTTGGAAATGATGAGAATAGAAGAACACAATGTCAGGGCCTTGAATTGGGTGAATGTTGTTTCTTCTGCAAGAATCCAGGAGGTAAATAAAAATGACAAGCATGTGGCTTCCTTGGAAGACACACCTGACAGTAAGAGTGAAGAAATTGTTTCTAAGATCCCTCAAATCTTCTTGGATACAAATATTGTAAACAATGCAGTAGGGACAATTGATCCTTTCTTTTTGTCCCTTGAGATTGATGGTAAAATATTGAAGAATTGCATGATTGATTCAGGAGCATCAAACACTGTCATGCCTGCAAAGATCATGAAATCATTAGGACTGAAGGTTGATACACCTCATGGGAGATGCCAAGCTATGGACTCAAGAGAAGTGTCAGTTATTGGTACCATTAAGGCTTTGCCTTATAAATTAGCTGCATTTCCTAACAAACTGTTGACTATGAGTGTTCTTGTAGTTGACATTCCTCCTCAATATGGAATGTTGTTATCTAGAAAGTGGAGTGCCTCTATGGGTGGAAGTATTCAATGTGACCTATCTTTTGCCACTTTTGACATTGAAGGAGAGAATGTGAAGGTGTCAAGGGAAGCTAGAACTCCACACATGATTGAGAGAGTGAGAAGGATAGCATGAATTGTTTTGTTGACACTGACATTGGGTTCATTCCAAGTTCAGAGGAATGGATGCAAGAGAAGGTCAGGCCTATCCTTTTGGCTGATGATGAGAGTAACATGGCAGAAGGTAATGTCTTATGGACATTATATTTTGATGGAGAAAATTCTAAGGAAGGTGCTGGAGTAGGAGTATTGTTGGTATCCCTGAGTGGTAAGACTTTTAAGTTCTCTTTCACTCTCTGTTTCCTTGTACAAACAATGTTGCAGAGTATGAGGCCTTATTGATTGGTTTTGAGAAAAGAATCAAAACATGGGATCAAACATCTTAGGGTGATTGGGGATTCTGAGTTAATAGTTTCTCAGATTAGATCAAAGTATGCATCGAAGAACCAAAGGCTGAAACAATATAGGAATGTTGTATGGGATGAAATTGAATGTTTCAGTGCCTTTGGGATTGATTGGGTGGATAGAAGCCAGAACAAGATGGCGGATTTACTAGCAAACATAGCCTTAAGGCCAGAGGATGTTACCTTTGCGGGGATATCCAGAATTGAGTGTAAGTCTAGGCCTTCTATCGCGGATAATATTGAGAATTGGCAGGTATTTTTTGATGATCAGGATATTTTGAGGTTCTTGCAGTGTGAATCTCACTTTGATGGTTAGGAGATGGATTTCAATACCTATGTTGACATCAAAAATGGAAAGGAAAGTGTCCTAGGGAAGGAAGTTCTGCAACTAAAGTCAAATAGGATCCCAAGGGGACTGGTTGCTCTTGAGAGAGCATTTGATGATAAAAAGAGGGCTTGTGTAGCTAGACTTGCTGACAGGGTAAGTGATTTGGAGGAAGTAAATCTAGGGACAAGCCAAAAACCAAAGAATGTTTACATAGGTAAATGTTTATCTCAAAGAACTAGAAGAAATCTGATTGATCTTCTCAAAAAATTTAGACATGTCTTTGCATGGTCTTATGAAGATTTGAAGGCCTATAGAGAAGATCTCTTTCAACATGAGATACCATTAAAGGAAGGAACTAAACCCTTTAGGCATAAATTAAGGCCTATGAACCCTAATTTGGCACTGAAAATGCAAGATGAACTCAAAAAGATGATGGATGCTAGTATTATAAAGCCTGTCAGACATTCTACTTGGGTGTCAAATTTGGTTCTAGTCAGACAGAAGAATGGTGACATTAGGCTGTGTGTTGATTTTAGAAATCTGAATGTCAATTCTTTGAAAGACAACTATGGTCTCCCTAATATGGAAAATATGCTGCAGAGAGTCACAGGGTTAGAGTTGATGTCAATGATGGATGGTTTCTTTGGTTATATTCAGGTCATGGTCAAGGAGTCGGAACAATTCAAGACTGCATTCACAACTCCTTGGGGGACATATGTGTATGTTAGGATGCCTTTTGGCTTGACAAATGCAGGAGCAACTTTTCAGAGGGCTATGGATGTGGCCTTTGCAGATTTCATAAAAAAGTTCCTAGTAGTGTATCAAGATGACCTCACAGCATATTCAGAAAGGAGGATCAACATTGTGTACACCTTGAAAAGATTTTCATCAGAGCTCTGGAGTATGGGATTTCTTTGAATCCAAAGAAGTGTTCTTTTGGTGTTATAGAAGGCAAGCTCTTAGGACATATTGTGTCTAAGAATGGAGTGAGAATCGATCCTGAAAGGGTTATGGCAATAGACAAGCTTTCACCACCAAGAAATGTCAAAGGAATACAGTCTTTCTTTGGTAGGTAAATTTTCTAAGAAGATTTGTTACAAATTTTGCAGAAATTTGTATTCCCATCTCTAGAATGTTGAAAAAAGATGCAAAGGTAGAATGGAATGGAGAAGTAGATGAATCTTTTAAAGTATCAAACAGGCCATTAAAGATGCCCCTATTTTGAGGACCCTTGATTATGGTAAGCCCATGCAGATTTTCTCTTTTGCTTCTTATCATACGGTTGCAGCAGTCTTATTACAAAAGAATTTAGATGGATATGAACAACCCATATCCTTTTTCACCAAATCCTACATGCAGTAGAACTAAAATATGACATCACTGAAAAGAAGGCTTATGCCTTAGTCAAAGTAGTCAAGTCTTTTAGGTGTTATCTTGTGGGAGCTAAGGTAGTTGCTTATGTCCCTAGTGCTATTGTTAAAGACATATTGGTGCAACAGGAAGTCTCAGGTAAGAGATGTAGATGGATCAACAGGATCCAAGAATTCAATATAGATATTTAGATTACAAAATTGGTGAGAGGCCTAGGCCTTGCAAAGTTGATGGTACAGAGTAATCTGATTGCTAATCATGTGAATATGCTAGAAGAGGAAGAAAGGCCATATGTTTGTGATTTGGACTATTGTGATTGGTACAGAGATGTCATCAATTACTTGCAAAAATTGTTTCTTCCCCCTGACATGAATGAAAATAAGAGGAGGACTATCAAGTTACAGTCAGCAAGGTATGCCATTATCCATGGTGAGTTGTGGTGGAGAAGCAATGAAGGAGTATTGTTGAAATGTGTGGATCATGAAAGATCTAAGACTCTATTGGAAGAAATGCATCAAGGTGTGTGTGGAGGACACTATATGGCAAAGGACCACAGCCCACAAGATTCTCAGGTCTAGATTTTGGTGGCCTACAGTTTTTAAGGACACACATCAATTTGTGAAGAAATGTGATGCATGCCAGAGATTTGCAGGAAAGTTAAAATTCAATGAGAATTTGCCACTTAGGCCTGTCTCAGCTCAGTCTCCTTTTCAGAGGTGGGGTATTGATTTCATAGGTGAGATTCCAAACAAGTCTAGTGGTGGGCATTCTACATATTAGTGGCAACAGATTATTTTACCAAGTGGATTGAAGCTATCCCTACTAGGAGGGCTACTAGTAAAGTAGTAATTGATTTTGTAATGCAGAATATTCTCACTAGATTTGGTTGTCCAGAAACAATAGTGGTAGACAATGCAATGTGTTTTAGATCTCAGGAGTTTGGTGATTTTCGTCAGCAATATGGGATACACATTTCATTTTCTTCTCCATACCATCCACAAGGGAATGGCCAGGCTGAGTCCAGTAATAAAAGCTTGATAAAGATCCTCAAAAGGGTGTTGGAAAGAAATAAGAAAGCATGGGACTCAAAGTTATGGTGGGCATTGTGGGCTGACAAAGTGACTATAAAGAAGGCCATAGGTTGTGCCCCATTTGATCTAGTCTATGGGATTGGAGCTAGGTTACCTCAGAACAATCTATTGCAAACGTATAAATTCATCCAGGCATATGATGAAGACTTAGATGATGAGATGAGACTAAGGATGGATGAGTTAATCTAGTTGGAGGAGGTAAGAAGGGATGCACATGAGAAAAATGAAAATTTGTAGTGACAGTGTAAAAATTTGTTTGACAAGAGAGCAACTCAGAGGAGTTTTGAAATTGATGATCTGGTCCTAATGTGGAATGCCATATTAGAGGATAAGGGATGGCATGGTAAGTTTGATCCTATTTGGTTGGGCCCTTATCTGATTGAGAGCAAGTCAGGAGTTGATTCGTATATTCTGAAGGATCAAACTGGTGGCACTTTGGAATTGCCTGTTCATGGACAATTCCTAAGTTTTACTTCTCTTGAAGTATCTTTTTCCATGAGCAGTAGTTAGGTTTCTTCCCTAGGTTTCTTAGGGTTGTTTTTGGTTCAAAATTTTGTGGTCTACTCTTCTAGTAGATTATGTTTCCTCATTGTATCTGCAGGAGATACATGTCCCCAGAAAGAGCCACTGTTAGGCCATTTTTTCCAGTCATTGCAAATCTCATGAAGTTGGCCTCTCCCCTAAATGTTTCATGGTTTGTGTCCTCCCCCATGCTTTTCAGTGTTGTCACCTTGCTCTGGTCCAAACTGCGTCTCTACTTTGCAAAACCTAGAAAGTTTTTTAATTTCTAAGGTCTGCAGGAAGCAAAATAAAAATTCTGCCACAGTGTCGAAAACCCACTATGTTTTCAAAAATCCACATTGTTTTCGACCTTTTTGGCCTGTTTAGAACCCTCGATGTTTTCAGCTTCCTTGTTTGCCTTTGTCTCATGTTGAAAATTCTGTGTGTTTTCGATCTTTCACCGAAAACACTGTGTGTTTTCAACCTCGCCTATTCTCTTTTCTGTCAGCTCTCCTTGTTCTTTTTCCTAACTGCGCAAGTGCGATGATGTGGGGCCAGTGGGAGGAGATCAACGGTCAGCGTGTAATCACATGGAATATTCCTTACCCATGAGATCATGCACCTACCGTCAATTTTGTCTGTTCCAGCATTGCTTCTATTTGGTGGGCCCGATGTCAGAGTGGGGACAGATGGCATGTTCCTATTGGCTGTCACATGGCCACATGTCAGATTTTTCTAACATGTGATCATGAAACCACTTGCCATCTGTCCACATGAGGCCTATTGTCTTTTGTTGCTGTTTGGCGGTGTGATGACGTTTCAGCGGTGGGCCCGGGAGATGCAGAGGAGGCGGACATGTGGCAGCCTATGATTGGCTGTCGCATGGTCGCATAGCCTAGAATTTGGCTATGCAATCATGTGACCGCTTGCCATGTGTCCTTGTTCGCGGTTGTGGAGTTGTCCCGTGGCAAGGTCCGGTGATGGAGTTCTTGGCGGTTGTAGTGGCAGTTTTCTTTTGGTTGGTGGTTATGGTGACAGTTAGTGTTTGCGGGCTAGCGCATGTTCGCATAACCCATTCCCAGGTTATGCGATCATGTGACAGGGTGCCATGTGTCTGTGTGGGCCTATTTGCAGCTATTTGGTGGGCTCGGTGGAGGGTGTTGTCATGGCAATTTCTGGTTGGACAGTGCTGGCCGGAAGGTGAGTTTGAACGTGGGTTCGGGCTTGGAGTTCTCAGCGGTGATCATGATGGAAGGTGGGTGCATGGTAGCAATTTGCTGCATGTTCGCGTGGGCTAGTTCCACGGCTTGTGAACATGCAACAAACCCATTTGCGGTGATGGTCTGGCATCGACAGTTAACAGAAGGCAAGTAAATAATGGGTGGTCGCATGTTTGCATAACCTATTTCCAAGTTATGTGATCATGTGACCAAGCATAATTTTGAACCCGTTTCCTATGGCGGTGAGGGATATGACTGTTCGGTTGCGTGACAGAGGTGAATGGTTAAGGAGCTCAGTACCCGTGAAGTTTTGGTGACCATTTGGCTTGCTGAGTGTTATTGGTGGCAGGGGGTACCATTTTTATGGAATTGAATGCAGAGAAGACCAATTTTGGCTTGAAAGGTTGTTTGCAGCTAGTTAATTTGACTTTTTGAGCTTGAAGTTGTGGCTTGACACCCTGTCATGTCTATGTTAATTTTTCGGTGGGGTTAGGTAGTTTTGAATTTCAAATGATCGTATGCTTGCATTGTAACCCTGGTATAAAGGGATTTTTTATGATCATTTGATGGCATTGGGAGTTAGATTTTAAAACTTTTCTGTTGTGCCTCTTCTACCAGTGTAAATTGTAATGTCCTGTCTTGATTTTTTGGCAATTTGAAAGAAAGTTGTAGGTTTGAGCTGCAGTTTGCAAGCAGGTTTCCTTTGGATTGACTGTACACACTCGAGGATTCTTTATACTTAATGCAGGCACATGATTCTCATCTCTCCCTTGTGTCAACGTAGATGAATTTTGAACTTTCCAGTTCATTGCATGACAATTTATGTATAGGTTTTCAATCTTGAGTTCTAGTCCAGGATTAGATTAAATGATACTCCAAATGGGACCTAATTTATCTCTTGTCTATGTAGGGATATTCTGTAAGCAGTAGAGGAGATGGTAAATGTGTTTATGGCTTTGAATCTTAGGTATATTTCTGGTGTGTGTGTGTGTGTGTAATTTGTCCAAGAAAACTTGCCCAATGGATGAGGCACTGGCCTAGATAAGTATTTCCTTGCTGACATGTCTTGATAGGTTGTTATGATTCCAAAAACATAAATTAAGAACCATTCTTTAAGTTTTCAGCATTTGATTGTCTGTAGTTCTACCCCATAGCAATGGAGAGTCAATGAGTGTGTGGTTAACATTCAGTACTTTCTTGCTATCCATTTATCTATTTTTCAAACCTAGTTCTTGGTGTATGAAGTCTATTTTATACTAGGTTCGGTGCACCCACCTTGGTCTTGCAGAGCCAGAAGCAGAAGAGGGCAGTCTTGTCCCTAGAGTTGGTCCAGTTACCCTAAGACCTCTTTCCATTTTGGAGCTAACCATTCCTAAAATCCTCTAAGGGTATACTGGTAGCCTATTAGAGCATAAGCATCATTTTGGACACCAACACATGGATTATTGAAAAATTATGTAATTAAATTAAGTGAATTTAGTTACACAATTATGCTTTGGATGCTTTATTTTAATTTGATCATTTGATAGAATTTAATCAATTAATTTTTCCTTGACCATTTATATGTGATTACTTTTGTCCCTCTAATCTGAAATATCCAGTCTAATTCTAGCACCCAAATGGGCCCTAAAAGTCTCTGATAGTCAAGAATGGTTAATCTATGTCACTATTTTATTTGCTTATTATCACAAGACATAACACCATGTTCACATTCAAACCTATA